>CM063595.1:4459563-4665507 GCA_032356905.1 Salix exigua | reverse complement strand
TATATTAATGTATATTTTTAAATAAAAAAATAGTTTCAAAAGCCAGGTAAATAATTCTACAAAACAGTCATTAAGAGAGGAGGAAATTACTCATCGCATCGTCACAGATCTCAATAAATTACTCCTCCGGGCCTATACCAGCCAACCGAGACCGAGGGAGACTCCAATTTGGTTTCAACTTTCAATGCATGTGTTTTCGAGATGGTAGATATATTGGATTCTGGGTTCCCTTTATTTATTTCATCCATATTGAACCATGTGTTCTGACATATGGATCCACTGGACAATTTTACTCTTAAAAAGATAATAAAAAAACAAAATCCACTTTACAACATAATTGTTTATACCCCCACTGTGCTATCGGGAGGCACAGCCAAAATTGACTTGAAAAGGAGCAGGGAAGGGAAGAACAGTGTTCAAGGTACGACGACTTCACCTTTTTGTACTTACAAGTCCATACAAAGGCATTATTATATTTACGGTACCTACCCTTCGTTTCTTGCCAGCACCTCATCGTTTACAAATTTCTGCACATGAAGCACGAAAACATCTTTTAATAGGCTCTCCCTGTTATTAAATAACTTCTACATGCGCGACAAAGCTTTGATGCACATGACAGTAGGCAACTGCTTGTCGCTGTGACTGTTACCACGTCAACAAGGTATCAACTCAAATTGTGTTTTGAACCAGTCATTCTGTCCATCTAGAGAATAAATAATTTAACTGGAACAAAAAGATGTCATTTTCTAGCTGCTTGATATAATCAAGAGCGTCCCTTCAAATACCCATCACATAGATTCTGAATACAAATAGTTGTCTAGGCCCTCATAATCACTCCTGCAAAATCAAGCAGCAACAATAATTATCAGCTACTACTAATCAAACAACTGCTGTTACTGCTACTATACATGCACAAAAACTGAAAGATGAAGTTTGGTAAGGAGTTCAGCGTCCAAATGGTGCATGAATGGCAAGAAGCATACATGGACTATGATTTTCTCAAGACCCTTTTGAAAGAGGTACAAAGTTTCCAGCTAAAAACCAAGCCACCCGCAGCCAATCCAGTAGGCCTGAAAAGAAAGCTCACACTATACAGAGCTTTCAGTGGTCTGACACAAAGGAATAGTGACTACACCCCTAGGAGCCCTTCTTCTCCTGATGATATTGAAAAACAACCAATTTTGGTGAATCCTGTGAGCGTCGATGGATCTCAAAGCTATCAGACTACATTTCTTATGCCTATCGTCGGAGGAGGAGAATACGAGCTTTTGTTTTTCAGAAGGCTCGATGACGAGTTCAATAAAGTGGACAGGTTTTACAGGTCTAAAGTGGAAGAGGTATTGAAAGAGGCTGAAATGTTGAGTAAGCAAATGGATGCTTTGATTGCTTTCAGGATAAAAGTGGAGAATCCCACTGGATGGTCAGATAGAACTGCAGATATTACTCGCCTTGCTTCGGATGTTGCAGCTTCTGCTGCTGCATTGGCAGCTTCCACCCCATCTGGAGCCAGAGCAACCAGTAAGTTCCCCTAATTGTGACTCCATGTATTACCAGTGAACCTTCAAGAGCATTTGTTTTGTTAAAAAATCAATAATGTTTCTTAAATTTGCTAATTTATTTGAAATATCCTTCTGCTTAATGTGCAGAAAGAGGTCTACAGGTAATGGATGTGATTGATGAAGGGTCAATCACGCGCGAGCAATCGGATGAATCAAACCATGGTAAAGTGGAGAAGGAAAGCGATAACACGATACAGGTGGAGGAAGTACAGAAGCCAAAGAGAATGATCAGAAGCTTTAGGCCAGCTTCACTGGAGATCCTAAACAACGTGAAGATTAACAACACACTGGCGACACCTCGCTCCACCATAAAAAACTTCCTCAAAGTTCCTCAACAAACAGAACTGAGATTCACAAGGGAAAATCTGAGGAAAGTCGAACAACAACTTAAGGGTGCTTTTGTTGAATTTTACCAAAAGCTTCGCCTTCTTAAGAGTTACAGCTTCTTGAATACGTTGGCAATATCAAAAATTATGAAGAAGTACGATAAGGTATATAAACTATCCCTGGAGAATACAGATTTTGTCTCCCGTAACTTATATTTTAATCCACAAGAGAGTTTGAAAATTTTCCCTTATTCGCTTTGCATATTTATTGCAGATCACCACAAGAAATGCATCTAAATACTACATGAAAATGGTGGATAACTCCTACCTTGGAAGCTCAGATGAGGTGAGCTTAGGTACATAATGTTAATGGATACATTCAATATGTTTTCAATCCAGTACATTTGCTTATGAAGGATTCATTCTGTTGATTAATGCCTTGTTTAACATGCAATATGCATTCCATCACAGGTTACCAAGCTTATGGAAAGGGTTGAAGCAACATTCATTAAGCATTTCTCAAACTCAAATCGCAGTAAAGGCATGCGCGCCTTAAGACCGGAAGCGAAAAAAGAGAGACATAGAACAACATTTTATATGGGTAAATACTAAATAGGATTTGGTTTGATACATGATTTCACGCATTTTAGTGTAAAAAAGATGTCTTCTTTAGATTCTAGATCTTTCCAGGGTTGTTATTGACTAGTTTATAACTATGATAAAATTCTCAGGTTTCTTCTCTGGCTGCACAGTAGCTCTGCTGATAGCCCTTGTTTTAATAATACATGTTCGCAAAATCATGAAAGATCGAGGAAGAATCTTATACATGGAAACAATGTTTCCTCTTTACAGGTAACGCTATTTTCCCTTGAGCATAGGGTCTACAATTACTTTCTACTTCTATCACTCAATTCACCTGAACAACCTTATCCCAAAAATTTCTTTTGGCCAGCTATAATCAATCAATTTGACAACCTATGCTCAATCTATTGCAGTTTGTTTGGACTGATTGTTCTACACATGCTCATGTATGCTGCTAATATATACTTTTGGAGGCGCTACCGAGTGAACTACTCCTTCATTTTTGGTTTCAAACAAGGAACCGAACTGGGCTACAGACAAGTGCTTCTTAACAGTTTTGGTATTGCGGTGCTTGCTCTATGCAGTGTGCTCTTAAACCTTGACATGGAGATGGACACTAAAACGAATGATTACAGGGCATTCACAGAACTTCTCCCCCTGAATGTGCTAATAGTAAGATTCTTACAAATACTCGTTTTTTCCCCTGTATTCTCTCTCGTTTTTCCCTTCCACCTTCCATTTTTTGCGCTTAAACTAATATTTTGCTTTCCCCGCAGTTCCTCCTCATCGTATTGCTCTTCCCATTCAACATGTTTTATCGCTCGGCTCGCTTCTTCCTCCTCTCATGTACTTTTCACAGTATTGTTGCCCCTCTCTACAAGGTGAAAAATGGTGGCAGAGAATCACAAAATGTAGACATGGAAGCTGAAGTTTTCGTGCTAATTTTCCTGTAAATTTTCTCTTCTGCAGGTAACACTCCCTGATTTCTTCTTGGCAGACCAACTAACTAGCCAGGTGAGTTAACAGCCTAGGCTGTACTTCGATAATTCAAAAACCTATTTTTCAGAAGTAATAAAAAGCATCTCTGTATTGACGCAGGTTCAATCTCTTAGAAGCCTAGAGTTCTACATTTGCTATTATGGTTGGGGGGACTATAAACACAGACAGAACACTTGCAGGAGCAACACTGTCTTCAGAACTTTCTCTTTCATTATTGCTGTGATTCCGTACTGGTCTCGCCTTCTTCAGGTTCGCAAGCACCTAGCCTGGTTGTGTGTGTGTGTCCAACAAGACTAGGTTCTTAAGACTTTCAAACACAATCTTTTGATTGAAATGTGGAACCAAAAACCATCAATATAAATCACTTATCAATAAGTTTTCCTCCTCGTTTCAGTGCCTCCGACGCCTGTTTGAGGAGAAAGATCCAATGCAAGGATATAATGGATTGAAATATTTTTTGACAATAGTAGCTGTTTGCTTGAGGACAGCTTACACGCTTAACCACGGAGTTGGTTGGAGAGCAATAGCATGGTTTTTCTCAGCCATTGCAGCTATATTTTGCACGTATTGGGATCTTGTTTTTGACTGGGGGCTTCTTCAGCGTCATTCTAAGAATCCATGGCTGAGAGACAAACTCCTTGTCCCTTACAAATCTGTATATTTTGGGGCCATGGTATGTAGCAAAGGGAAATATCAGCAGAAAAGGGGCCTTAATTTGATAAATAACAACTTCTCATGAAATTAAATCGCTCCTGACAGGAACATTCATTTGATTTACAGGTCATGGATGTATTCCTGAGATTTGCTTGGATGCAAACAGTATTGGACTTCCGGTTTAGTTCCTTGCACAAAGAAACCACGATTGCTATTGTGGCCAGCCTTGAGATCTTTCGCCGCGGCATATGGAATTTCTTTAGGTAACAAAACTTTAATGTGCATGTGAAAAACTCAAGATCCTTAATTAACAAGAATCTCTAATTTTTTTTTCTGGTTGAATGGTTGGTCAGGTTGGAAAATGAACATTTGAACAACATCGGAAAATACCGCGCCTTCAAGTCCGTGCCTTTACCTTTCAACCATGTAGAAGATGATGACAATGATGACTGAGCTTTGATGCATACAACACTAGACAAGGGAGAAAAGAAGATAAAGCACAATAAGAAGAGAAATCTAGCGGTGGCAGAGGAATCTAGATTGTATTTTTTTTTGTTAGGTCTGAATTTAAAACCTAGTTGGAGTTTAGATTAATTTTCCGCAAACATGGTGGTATTCTTTGATCTACTTTTTGTAGAGTCCAAAATTGCCACCCATGTTTGTTGAAATGACATTAACTAAAAAATAAACGTGGTAGATGTTTTACTATTTGGTCCACCGTAGACTGTGAGGTGAGGTAATGCACTATGGATTTCAACGTTGTGAAAACCACTTTATCTTTAAGTGATTTAGGTTGTGTTGTTTTTTGTTGGGGTGTTTTTGAATTTTTCATTTAATTATAACACTGCAAACATCTATTATTTCCCCCTGTGAATCTTTAGAATTTCCATTGCTTAGCTTTCAATTCTCCTCTGACCATCAAATGAAATGTGAATAACATGTCCTCCTTTTGTTGAACAAGGGGAATATTTAGAAGTTTATGGCATTTTCAGGTATGGGGTTCATTTTGGATGAGACCAGTTCGGGTATTGAAGAACCATGGGACAAGAGGTTCTAGCCTGTTTTCAGTTTAGTCTAGTGTCAGCGTGTAGTGGCTTTCTTGGCTGGTTTCGCTATTGTGTCGGAGGTATGGTTCTAGCTACTGTTTTGTGTGGGTTTGGAGGTTTGATTCGCGTGGTTTATTTGGGTTTTTTGGTCGTGTGGTTGGGTTCTGCATTGGTTTGTGTTTGTTGGGTTAATGGTTTTTGTTTTTGGGTGCTTTATGTTTGGATTGGTTGTTATTGTTTTGCTTCTTCTTTCTTGGTTTTGTAATTTGTGTGTTGTGTAATGGGTGATTGGTTTAATTGGATTAATATTGGTTGGGTTTAGTCATTTTTATGTGATGGGTGCTGGGCAAGTGGTTTGATTGAGTTAAAATTTCTTGGGTTTTGTGATTTTGGCGTGCTTGATGTTGGGTAATTGGTTTGATTGAGTTGGAATTGGATGGTGGTGTGTTCGGTTGTGTGCTGGTTTGGTTTGCTAATTTGACTCCTTTGTGTTTAGTTGGAATTTGGGTTGTTCTTCTTTGATTTCCTTGCGTTCGGATGTGTTTTTAATTACTATTTTTTTATGTTTTCTCTTCTACCTTGTTGTTTCGTTTGGTATGTTTTTTTCACTGCTGGGCAATTGGTTTGATTGGGTTGAAACATAGATTGGTTTGCTAGTTGTGACAAAGTATTTTGTTTCGTAGGTTAATATGTTTCACAAAATAAAGTGGAGGCATATTGGGGTGCTTGGAATTTATTGATTGCGTTGCTCTTAAAATTCTTATTCCAAATTGTTGTTTTCTTGGACTTATGTTGTGATTTTGGTGTTCGAGGCTGTTTTGGTTTTGATGTTTATTTTTAATCAAAGCTTAATTTGGTGAGCCAGTGATGCGAGAGGGGGGGTTGACCATTTTTTTATGGTTTTGATTGAACGAGCTCTTTGTTTTCTTTTTCCTTTTCTTTGATCTTCATATAGCAAGGTCAAATGACTTCGGTTGCATGGGCATCAACTTAGTTGCAAGGTCAAATTGTTTTTGATTATCTAGGATAATATTTAGGAGATGTTTAGTGTCTTTGTCACATTAGTTTGGGTTTGCTCACGATGAACCAAGAATAGTAGAAGCCTAGTTTCGTTACTATATTTTTTATTTTTCATATGACTACAATTTATGTATAATATGTCAGTATCTCAATCTCTTTATATTTTGCCACCATCTGAGATTTTGTTGGTCAATTGAACCTACATAGATTGATTTGGAATTGTGATTGGAACCCTTGAATGAAACTTTGTTGGCTAGGATAATTAATTTGAAAATAGTCCCTTTAATGAAAAAAAAAATTGCTAACTTGCAATGGTTTGCAACAGGTTTTGTGTCATATGACAATGCTCCATCACATTATATTATAGTATAGTCCAAGGTTTTTGTCAACAATTCAACCAATATTTAATGGTCTTTGTTTAAGGTTAGTGTCCTGTGATAAAACTTAAGTAGTCGCGATGATTTGTTAAAAATGTTTTATTCATAAATAGGATGTTTTCTCAAACAATTTCATGGTGATTGATGACAATTTTTTGCCTGGTTTCTAACTACCTTATATCAAAGCGCTAACTTAGTTTCTCATAGGCAATCGAGCCAGCATTAAACCATCTTGATTTTGGAAATACATTGATAATATGTTTTTTGAAATGGATGTATGATAAGTTGCAACAATTTTTGCTTCACTTTCCAATTTTAAATTATCTTATATTCAAGCATCAACTCAAGTTTACACAGGCAATCAAACCAACATTAAATCATCTTGCTTTGAAAATACAACAATGGTATGTTTTCTAAATTGGATGCATGACAATTAGCGACATTTTTTACTTGTTATATCAATTTTTAAGGTTCGGATAATGTATTGGGAAATGCTTTATTTGTCCACATATGGCTAGTTTATACAGAAGGGACCAATTCTTTCCTTGTTTGAAACAGTACGGATATTATATTTAGCAAGTCACAGCATCATGAAGGTCGATAGTCCACAAACGGAAGCTTTGACAAATTCAAATCATGAAGGCTCTTCTTTCCACGAACCTTCTTCGACTTGCTATGGTAACTTTTCAGTCACCATCAAATTCGTGTCCTTTCTCTTACATCATACTCCCCTAGTCAATCTAAAGTCTAAACTTTCAAAACTCTCTCTCTCCACATCTGAAAAACCCTTTGCCAGTGCTCGAGAAATAATCCATAGCGAGCAAGAGAACAAATCAGAGATTCGTTCAGGTAGATTCTCATGTCATGATTCTTCAAGGCATTGATAAACTTTGAAGCCTTTTCACATCTTTCTCTTTGAAATGTACCACAAGAGAAGATGGGCTTTGAAGCCTTTTCATATCTTCAAGGAGCCTTGAAGAACAAAACAAATTTGCTCAATTGTTGCTTTTCAATTTGTAAAAACATTTTTTCATCCTGAATTTCAGGTGAACTGTTTCTTCAAATTGTCTCGAGTATATAATATGGTTAGGGTAGTTTAATCCCACTTATTTTAGAAAAGGTGTCGTCTCCATCAAGGAAATCAAAGAGTGCTGGCAGTGCACATCATCCTCAGAGCAATATCATTTTCTCGTGGCAGTAATGTGGAATATTATGATTGCTCATCTTCATGATCAGTGATTCTTGCTGATCAACAGAATAGAGTCTTATTTGATCCTTAGTCATCCTTATCAGCATCAGCATCATAGTAAGTGAACGGCAGCGGGACTGACTTGAACGCTCGATACTTGCCAACGTTGTTCAAGTGCTCATTCTCCAACCTGGTGGAATTTGGACCCATTTCTCAAATCACGAGTTATACATTAAAAATCACTGGAGAAGAAAGAACTACACTTTAGACAAATTTTTAGCCGATAAGGTGTCATGACTTTGTATCATTGTATTCTTCCGGCAACTTCCATTACCACAATTCTTTAGCGACAGACAGGTGTTGGGATAGAATGGAGGAGCACAGGAGAACTCAAATGATTTAGAGTTTAATACTTGATCCTAAGTCAATGGAGTTGGCTACCAAAATTTCTTTTTATCCAGAGCCAAATCGATTAGTTAATATATGTTACATGAACTCGACGAATGCCTATCCTAATATCAGGAGTGAAAGTTACCTGAAGAAGCTCCAAATACCACGGCGGATGATCTCTAGGCAGGAAATTGTAGTTGTCACGGCCATTTTGTGAAGACTGTGCAAATTAAATTCTATGACCAATTGCATCCAAGCAAGCCTCAGAACTACGTTCAATATCTGTGATGAAGCCTCATTAACGTATTGGATCAGTAGCAAATCAGTAACTGCAAAATTATGCCACGTGTTTTAGTACTTGGCCTTACCATAGCTGCAAAGTAGACGCTTTTATGTGAAATCACAAGTTTGTCTCTCAAAAAAGCATTCTTTGATTTTCTTCTCAAAAGCCCCCAGTCTATTGCAATATCCCAGTATGTATTCACAATTACAGCAACAGCTGAGCTGATCAATGCCAAAACCATCCATGTCGTCCCCTTCTTCAGCTCATACGCGGTTCTAATTAGAACTGCAATAATCGTCAAGAAATATTTCAAGCCATTATATCCGTGCACTGCATCTTTCTCTTCACACAATCGACGGATGCACTACAAATTATATGCATCATATGTCAGTATATTTTCTAATAGCCAGTGATTCATATAAGAAGGCAACTTCAAACGTTTTTTCTTGTGATTTTGAATTTTAATAAAGGACTGAAATGGAATTGAAGTAGGAAGTTTAGTCAATAGAAAGGTCTTTGTCCTCGTTTTGTGCATCGGTGCACGGGCAGAGAGTATTCATAGTGTTTTTTTTTTGCACTGTGATTATGCATACACAAGGTGAATGGTTAATTGGATTTGCTGCACATCTGTTGTTTAAATCAAAGATATCACGGTTAGCAATTGCAACTAAAAAGTAAAAGCCCTCAGTTCTTATTGCTAGTAATGTTCTAGTTTCACCAGTCCCACCAACTCCAGAACAGCATTTTTTTCTTTTCAGATTAACCCAGGAGACTGGTTGGGAATTCGAAACAGGGAACTGAAACAGAACAGTAGTCAATGGCACAATTTCATCTTGAGCAGGAAAGTTCCAAAATTTGTTAGAATGGAAATTCTTAAGAGTGAACAATCAAGCAATGAAAAATATCTGTTTCTTAATGGCCCACTTTGATCATGAAAGAAAGAGGACCTTTCCCAGTCAAAGCTGCAGCAGATACATCATTGAAATCATAAATTTATAGTAATCAGTAGTCTTTTCTAGTTGTCCCAGCAGAAAAACTGACATATTTAATGTGAAAATCTTATTTTATTAACTTAGTGAAATCTTGTAATCCTCTCGAATAAATTGATGCCAGAAAAAAATGTATTCCAACGACTCATCGGTCCACACACTTTTCTCAAATGTTCGATTTGATACTTTATCATAATTAATACTATCTAAGATTATATCATAGGATGCGGCCAAAGTTGGAACATGAGAAATGAGTTGAGAAAAGAAGCGTTACCTGCAGAAGGCGGAGCCAGAATGGTGCAACAGCAACAACAAAATAGAAAGCATTATAGGCACCATGGCTATGACATTTGTTTTGCATCCTGGAGTATTCCCCTAAACCATAGTAGCAAATGTACAACTCGATACTCCTTATTGCTTGGACCTGAGGGTGCAAGCAGAGGAAAACACTGTATCAAAATGTAAGACTTGTAATCTTTTCTCATCGTTGCATGGAATTTTTGGGTAAGGTATTAACCTGGCTGGTAAGGTGGTCTGCCAAGAAAAAATCTGCAAGTCTCACCTGCAAGCATTTTCTGTCAAGAAACTTTTCTATCTCCCCTTAGTTATATCATCTATTTATTGAGATTTAAAGCCTTTTAACTTTGTTTACCTTGTAAAGTGGCGCACAAATACAGCGAAACAAACATTGAACAAAGAAGAAACGACTCGAGCGATATATGATGTTGAAAGGGCTGAAGATGATGACAAGAACAACCTGTATATGCATAAATACATATATGGAGTTATACAAGCTTTAAGCCTTCAAACTACAATCCCATTTACAATGAAACCATAGTGTAAGGCAAAATATCAAGTGATTTCCAAGGTGCAGTGGTTTGTCCTCCACATCTCGTGTAAAACTTTTTGATAAAAGAAGCTGTAGCTACTAGTAGAATCTTACGGTGACTAAGCCCAAAGGAACGAGTTCGGTGATTGTTTTGTAATTTGAAGCTTTAGAACCCAAATCCAAGTGTAAATTTGCCAGGAAGCTGGACAGTGCAAGTACTGCAAGACCAGTGCCCAGGAGGAAAACGTCTCGATGTCCCAGCTCAGTTCCTTGCTTGAAACCAAATATAAATGGGTAATTGACCCGATACTGCCTCCAGAAGTATATGTTTGCGGAATGAATGAGTATATGTAGGACTATAAAAGCAAATAAGCTGCATAAAAACATAGCCCGGCTAAATATTTTTTGAAAATTTTCTTCCAATACGTTAAAAAGGTAAAGCTACATGGAGGTTTATGGCTTTCACTTGCCTGTAAAGTGGGAAAATGTTAACCATGTATGAGGCACCTTCAGCCTTATCCATAAGCTTTCGAGCTTGTATTCTCAAAACAACAGCTATCAGAAGTGCAATTGAGCAACCACAAAAGAATCCTGAAAATGAAAGCAAGAAATCTGAATAAATCAATGCAGGTCACAGAACCATGGCACCTTGCCCAAGATGTCACCCCAAACTTGCACATCCATCACAAACTCAGTGTCATCTTAGTACATGAGTATGATGTGACATCTTTCAGTTACTACTGTTACTTGCCTGAAAAGAATATTACACTGTGCTTTACCCTTTTTGCTTTTGTCCGCAAAGAGTTCATGCCTTCCCTCCGATTCGAGTTTGCAAAATACTTGATGAAGGTATCCTCCACCCTTTCAAGGAGACCATTCACCTATAATAAATCAACTCATCAACTAGTTTGCCAGTTTCCCCCCTATCAAATAGATTTCTAGATTGTTGGAGAAGAAAAGATGTTCTTATAGAGAGACTACTATGACACTGATTTATATGATTAGCTCAAGTGCAAGGGAAACTGGAAAAAATGAAAACAAGTATCCCAAATACAATATGTCCAACTTCTATGATCTTACAACTGGAAGATGGGTGAAACAATGTACCTCATCAGAGTTGCCAAGGCAGGAGTTGTCCACTGTTTTCATGTATGATCTGGAAGCTCTCCTTGATGAGATCTGCATTATTGCAGAATAAATCATTAGGCAGAGGAATTTAAGCAAGAATATAGTTTATAACTCCCGAGAAATGCTTCATCTTGACATGTGGTCAATGTATGCTGATAAGTATTTGGAAATGTAAGAGAACATTAAATCCTTTGTAAGTAAAATTCTTGACCTTTTCATACTTCTTCATGATCTTTGAGAATGCTGCAAGGTTCATATAACTGGTTCGACAGTTAAAAAAAAAAACACAATAAGTACAAAAACATCATTCAAGAGCAGAATTTGAGCAAATCATTGAAAAACTTCCACCTGTAGTGCTTTAGAAGAAGAAGTTTCTGGTAGAATTCGATTAGTGCAACTCTCAGTCGCTCTTCAACTTTCTTCAGTTCCTCTTTCTTGAAGCTCAGCTCTTCTTCTTTTGAGTCCTTAAAGACACCTTTTATGGTTGCTAGTGGAGATTTAAGAGTGCTGTTAATCTTCACGTGCTCAAGAATTTTCAAAGGATCTTCATTGTAGTCAGTGAGGGTGTCCTTCTCTTGTTGAGCGTTACCATGATCTTTGTCTTGCACTTCAATTACTTCTGAACCATGAGTAGACTCTTCTTGGTTATAATCAGTTCTATCCATCTCACTGGTCAATTCCATATGCTCCCTTCCTGCATATTGGCACAAAATTAGAGATCTAAACTTCTCAAGGGTCGGAAGTTATTGTAACTATGATCATAAGAATCAGAGATGCATCACCACTCTGTTCATAAGAGGATTTCTCCAGCTGAAAACTGTTACTCATCTCAACTCCGTGTTCAACATTCATATCCTCCACTCCTGCAAGTAACATTGCACATAATACTGAACTACATACGTTATTAGAATTATATTTGAATTTACGAGGTGTCAGAATGATTTGAGTCACATATATAACTTAGATATAACTTTAAATCCAAGATCACAATATCTTGGTCAATTGATAAACTCAGTCACAATTTTATGCTCAGGCTACCAAAAATCCTCCAGTTATTAGCTACTTACCACCTTCTGCTCTTTAACCAGCTTAAAACAGCTACAATAATTCTGGTTTATTTTTCTGATCTCTCAAAGGTTTCTTTGAGACTCGACTACCACCGTGTATGTGCTCTCATACCTGAAGTTGTATCTCTGCTTGAACTCTTCAAGGGATTTGTGGTAGCGACACCAGTTGTACCACTTTTCTTCGCATCAGAGCCGTCAAAATGAGGGTTTTCCACCTTGATCCGCAAGGCAATCAAGGCATCCATTTGCTTATTCAGCAAAAATGCTTCATGCTTCATCTCCTCAGACTTATCCTTGTAAAATGTGTTAACATTGTTGAGTTCTTCATCAAGTTTCTTAAAGAACTTCGCCTCTATTTCGCCGCCTTCTTCAGACTCCCTCAGGAACTCGGTCGTATAATAAAAATTTCTAGAACCCGCTTCGGGCGACGCGTTAACATCTATAACTTGGTCCTCGATATCGCCTTTACTGGAGAGATTGGTAGATTGTAGGTTTAGTCCACTGAAGTGTCTGTGCGAAGTTAATTTGTGCTGTATTGCTGCTCTCAAAGGTGTCGAGGGTTGCCTGCTTTGCTTGTACTGCAAGATCTCTGCCAATATTCTTTTAAGACCATTATAATCCATATAAGCATTAGTCCATTCCGGCACCTTTTGTTGCTTGAAATGCTTTCCGAACTTCATCTTTCCTTGATCTCTTCCAAATTCACCTTCACTTAATTATCTGTATTCGGAATTCAGCAAAGCAGATTTAGGAAGAAGAAGAAGAAACTCTCTGGATTTATCTTTTAGCTTTAGAATGGATAAACATAAATTAGTGAATAGTTACAGAGTAATTCGACAATAATTGAAACACATTGGATGATTACTTCAAGAAACAATCATGTTAAGCTAGCTAGCCAAAACAGTTTCGGGAAAGAAAAAAAAAACAGCAGAGAGAGAGATTGAATACTATTGATTAATAATTACCTTTCTATCTTTTGATGAAACAAGAATGAAGCCGGATGGAATTTTCCAGGTTTAGCATCAACACTGCCATTGAAGATTTCTTACGTGTGTATCTCTCCCTCCCTCCCTCTCTCTCTCTTCATGCAGAGGTGCCATCTTATAAGGTGCCCTCTAAAAGCTGCCGTCTGTTACACTCCTACAAGTTATTCATGCTAAAAACAATCTGATGCTCCGAATACCAATGCTCATCTGGTTTCAAGCGATCAGAGCCGTGATTTTGAAATACAATGGACGCGACCTCACTTGATTGGCTAAAACCAAAATGGAGAATGAATGTAGCACTTGGAACAGAACCCCATGGTATGTTAATATATAGGTGCAATATAGTATGATTTCCGCTAGTGACTTGACACGTGTATTCCATGCTCGTTTGGAATGTGAAACTTCTTCGTTTTTTTCACATTATTTTAATATATTGATGAAAAAAAATTAAAAATATTTTTAAACAAAAAACAATTTATACCAAAACCATCACAACTACAAGACAGACAAGGTAATAAATGAGGATGCGGAAGCATTTTATAGCATAGTTGTTGATTCTATTTCGTTCCGGCCAGAATGTTTCATTCAGAAAACCAAGACAAAACGACATCATTTTTGTCTCTGTTTTAATTTCGGTCGGTTCCTGAAATTTCGGCTAGAATGCCTCGGTTTCGTTTCGGGTTCAAAATCTATTTTTTTATTTTAAAAAAGTTATTTTTGATATTTATACATCAAAATAATTTAAAAACACCAAAATATTTTAAATAAAAAAATATAATTTTAATTATGCTTGTTAAATTAATATTTTATTTTTCATATATATATATAATTATATATGAACAGTACAATACCGAAACAGCATCCCAGAACGCTTCGAAACCAAAACGTTCAGTTTCAATGAAAAACCAGAATAACACCAAACTATGTTTTATAGAGATTTTTTTCGACCGTTTTGTCAAAAGGAGAAACTGATGTCAGGACTGGATAACTCCGATCCATATTCATATTCCTATATATGTGTGCGTGGGGATTGATTTTTACCTTCAATGTGCTTGTTTTTGCTACGTGTATTTATTGTAGCCAATAAAAAAAAGGGCAATGTGGGAAACTTTCTTGCCTTTTCGATTTTGAATTCCAGCCCAGCCTGCCTTTTAGGAATCATCCACTCTCAATATCTTTAAAGGTTTGTGCATTTGTGAACAGTCATCAGAGCATCAAATCGTTCTTTTAAGCCTTTATCTCCTTGTTTTCATTTTGATTTATTTATTGGGCTGTTCATTGGTTCGAGTAAAATTGGGCCTTAAAAGTACTTTATGCAGTGCCACGTGACTTGTCAAAAGGGCTCGTCCTTGCCTTTATACGTATGTGCTGATTCCATCGGCCACATTACCGCATGAAGTCTACATTTTATTTTATTTTTTCCCCCTCCTTAGTTTCGCATTGCGTGTATTATTATCTCTTTCAACTGGGAAGGAAAATCTTCTCATGAAAGATTTAAGAGGGGGGGATTGTAAAAGAGCAACTAACACAATGCATTCCACATCCCCATAAGAAAAATATTTATTCAAGTTCTTTAACAGCTGCATAAATTCCAACCATGCATGTAGAAATTTAAATGCTTAGCTATATAGGCATCGAAGGAAGCCACTTCATAGCCAGTTTACTTGACCAGATTGTTTACTTGTTTTGCTCGCCATTCTTCCCCCTGTCTCCGCTGCAACAGTAGAAGTGCGGCAGCTTAACTTGTCCGCAACTCCTGCGATCAAACAATCAATTGCAGCACATCAATTACAAGGCATTGGCATACTGTACTCGAACTAATAGGCGAATATTCAAGGAGCTGGAATCAATACACAAATGTCATACTCACAGTAGTTATGAGAATTAACAATGGCTATGAAACTGAATGATGGATGGATAGCATATGAGATTAAAAGGCAACTAAAAATATCAGAAGCCAAAACTGAATTTAATCATTGTCATGTCATTGTTCAAGGCTTCATGGTACAGAATTGTTTCAACTTTGTTTAATCACTTTATAAGAAATTCTTTTTGTTTGAGATCATGGAGATATAGCACGATAAATATAGCTCAGATCCCTACTGACTCATTTATCTATTAACCCACGAGTTAAAATGCAAAACAGAGAATCCACAATTCTTTCTTAGTTGCTGGATTAACAACTTGTATTATTAACTATTTTATTTCAATTTCTCTAGGTTTATCTTTTCAGATTTTTATAATATAAGACTGTCAAAATTTTGCTTCATATAATGATTTCCACAAATTGCCAACAACATTGGCAAATCCTTACTTGCAGCGAATAATCACTGGTATTGGTTTCAAAGCCTTTGGCCCATTTCGTATACCTCTCTTATGGGGGGTAACCTGCATGACAATAAAGACTTGGGAATCACTACAGAACTTTAAAAGAAAACAACAAAACATAAGCACGAAATAGAAAATAAATAACCAATTTAATGAAACATAAAAAATCACACTAGAACAGATTTCAGTGCTTAAAGCACCACATTCATGCATTTCAGCAGTTGTCGTCAACCTGATAATGGATATATAATGAGTTATTCATCAACAGACCTCACAGCTAAAAGAAACTATACAACATAAATTATCAAACAGCTGGGAATATGAAATGCCTTTGAAAAAAAAACTCTACAGGCCAAAACATTAGATATGCTGATTACTGAAGGCAAAATTCCCAATAAGAAAAGGGTCAATATCTGACAATATCCAGATCAACCTCATCACACTCTAAATACCAACCAAACTAGTTATTGCAGCAAAATCCCCCAATACCCATATCACATTAAATATGAAACCAAACCATAAGGAAATAAAGCAAAAGAAACAGTCATTTTCTTCTCACAAGAACCACAATTTCTCTGGCAGTCTTACGACTGGTTTCAGCTAGCAGTGCCTAATATGTAGTTAAGTAATGCTATAGAGAGGTGAGGTTTTCCTGCAGGATTGACTTATGTGTTGGGTTATCAGGTTCCAATCGCTCTTTTTACAAATAGGTGAAAACACAAGCAGTGGATTCTTCCCTAATGTTATACTTCGTGCTTTCTATTCTTTGACAAGTTTTAAATTTGGGCCTTTCAAAGCCAAAAAAAAAATTTACCTGAAAAATTTTAAATTCAGTCTTAAAACAAAACAATCTAAAATGGCAGCTCCGAATCCTCTGGATGGTTCTAATCAGACAGCAGTCTGTGTATGATGTTAATAAACAAATGGCCAGATTCCGAAAACTATAACACTAAGCATAAGAAGTACCGTGCACTCATATTTCAACATCCGATGATAAAAAGGAAAGAATCCTTAGGCTTTCAAGATAGATAGGCATCCATTCCAAAACCCTAAACCCTAATTATCACAAGAAGCATCACAAATAGTTTACACCCGAATCCTAAACATCAAAGAACACGTAAGAAACAAATAAATAAAGGCATAGTCACGAGAAAAAAAAAGAGCAATCAAATGCTCAATGTTAAGAAACATAAACGGGGCTGATAACTTTACCTTCCTTTTAGGAACAGCCATGAGTTCCATGGACCCACCAAACGAAAAACCCGGAAGCCCGAGCCCAGAATTGCTACTGTTGTTGCTGGTGTCTTGGTTTGCATCGAGCTCTGGTAGAGTCAAATGTGGAGACGCAATATAGCTTTCTAAGGCGCCATCCAACGGCCGAACCATGGATGGAACATGGGCCCACCTCCTGATTCCTGACCTGCACCCATTGTTGCCTTCGGCGGCGCATTTTAGCATTCCCAGTCTCAACGCCATTGTTGCACGAAGGCAAAGTGATAAAAACCTTCCAGTTCCCCTATAATCATAATTACTACTTAAACACATCAACATATAATCATAAACAGAAGCAAATACGAACTATTAAAAACCATTAGCAATTAAATTTCCACAGAGCTCAAGTAACGATGAATTACCCATGGTCAATTTCAACATTATCCCGTGCTTTGTGCCCAGAAACAGAAATGCAATGTCCAGTTTGATATATGATTTAATTAGAAAAGGAAGCATAGATTATCTATTAGAGATAACAAAAAATAAAACAAAGGTTAATTTTTAATTACCTTTTGTAAACTGCAAGTCTGCAACCGAGAGGCGAGAGGAAGATTTTTGTAAACTGCAACCGAGAGGCGAGAGGCGAGAGGGAGATTGTTTTTTCAGTGGAGGCGAGCGAGAGGCTTAGATGCAAAGGAGGGGAGGCGAGAGGCTGGGGACGATCTAGGGTTTGTTAGTTGCAGAGAAGGAGGCGAGAGGCGAGAGGCGAGAGGCGAGAGGCGAGAGGGGAGAGGCTGGGGACGATCTAGGGTTTGTTAGTTGCAGAGAAGGAGGCGAGAGGCGAGGGCGAGAAGGAGGCGAGAGTAGGGGACGATTTAATTTTAGGGTTTGTTAAGGTTCTATCAGTGAGGGGCATTCAAGCATCGGCTGGCAAGAGAAGACACCATGGAATAGCACGAAGAAGATTGATGTGCTTAGCTCAATTCATGCAAAAGAAGATTTATTTTTATTTTTTTTTCCATTAAATATTATACAAGTAAAGGGGTAAATGAAAAATATTTTACAAATAGCCTTCAATTTTAAAAAATAATTTTTAAAACCAAATATATATAAAAAACAATTTTACATGGAGTGTTTTAGATTGCGAAACAAACTCATTCTTAGGGCGTGTGTTTGTCAAGAAAATAATTTACTTTTAGAAAACAGTTTACATGAAAAGTGAATTTTGAGAAATTAATTATTTATAATTTTTGGTAGTATCATAGAAAAGGAGTTGAAAAATAGTTTTAAATGTTTGACCATATCATGTAAAATAACTTATCAATTTTTTTTTATCATTTTTCAAGTTTATTAAAAGAACAAAAATCAAATATGATAGATAACAAAGCTGGATGAGGGTGAAATTCTTAAAAAAATAACTTCATAAATTATTCAAATTAAAAAATAAAAATGTTACAACTAAAGACTAAATCTGATAGATAAAAAAATTGAAAATGATGAAATTAAATAAAAATCATAAATTATTTTAAATTACACAAATACCAAAAAAAAAACAGAAACAAATCTTAAATTAAAAAAAAAGTAAACAGCCAACAATCAAGAGAATGAAAAACAAATTTAATATAAAAATTAAATTAAATTAAATTAAATTATAAGAGACAACTTAAAAAATATTTAAAATAAAATGTATAATAGTAAAAAATAAAGAATTAAGTTTAATATAATAATAAATAACGGGATTTTTTGATTTTTTTATAAAACTTTATATCCAAAATAAATAAGTTTGAAACGAAGATAAAAATTTGAGAAGTTGAGATGTTCCTAGATTGGGCTGGATGCTGATTTCGGTCTGCCTCTTTTGACATTTCCACCACCTGCCGACTACGTGGCAGAGGTGTAAATAAATACGTTCAAGTTATACCCTGCGGGAAACGAAATGAACCTCTCTTTCTATATAGCGTAGCGCACACATTAAAAAGAGAGCCCTCTCCCTGTCCTTCTCTTCGCAGTGAGGTGAAAATCGAAATTTTAGAGATGCAGAGTTGAACTGAATTGAATGGATCTGAATTCTTTCACAAGGAGGCGATCACCAAAGCCAGAGGACATAGAGCAACTGCTAGCCCAAAACTCAAAAATGCAAGCGAAGAGATTTGGATCCAATGCGATCACGTTCACCAAGATCTTTGCTTATTGCTTGGTAGTTTTGCCAATATTATTCGTAATATCACTGATCTTTAGACACTCCTCTGATCGAACGATGGGGTTCGCGGATGCTAGAGTTCTTGAAAACAGAGAGGTCAAGCAGAATGTCACGCCAGTTGGAGCAGGCGGTAAGTTCACACTTTGGAAATTGAGTTTTTAATTTAAACCATTTCGAGGTTTCTTAATTGCAAGGATTGTTTGATTTATTCGAATTTATGACCTGGGACCTAGTTTGAAAACTGTAGTGCTAGCTCTAGTGATCCATGATTGAATAAATTGGATGATTGCATTATTGTTTTTTTAACTGTAATTATAGCTATCTAATTTATTAGGAAAATCCGTGGTCTCTAATTGTAATTGCGTAAGTTATGGATCTGACTTTACCTTCTCTGTCAAGGAAAGAACGTCCTGGTTTTTTTTACTGACGCATTTCAAATTGAAGATTCAATATCCGTGTTGAAAGTCTGCGCATATACTATTCAATTTACTACCCAGTAAAGGATCTGGATTATATGCTTTGCTGAGTTGTTATATCTTCCCTTTTCTTCTCTGATTTGTTAGGACTGGGGGGCGTTTTGTTTCAGCATGCTGACAAGTATAATGGCAAACTGCTTGGAGGGCTTCTTGCGGATGGTTTTGACGAAGCTGCTTGCGCGAGTAGGTACAGTTCTTTTTTATATCGTAAAATTTCTCTCCATGAGCCTTCATCATATCTCATTTCGAGACTCAGAAGCTACGAGGATCTTCACAAACGTTGTGGACCAAATACTCAATCCTACAATAAAGCCCTGGAACAACTCAAGTCTGGCAAGAAAATAATGGGTCTGACCGACTGTAATTATATTGTGTGGATATCTTTTAGCGGCCTGGGCAATAGGATATTATCCCTAGCTTCAACATTTCTTTATGCTCTCTTGACAAATAGAGTCCTGCTTGTTGACCAAGGAAAGGACATGGCAGATCTCTTCTGTGAGCCATTTCCTGATAAATCCTGGTTGCTGCCCAGGGACTTCCCTCTCATTGATCAATTTGACAGCTTGAATCAGAATTCTCCTAATTGTCATGGGAATATGCTAAAGAATAATGTCATAAACTCTTCAGCAATGTCAAAACCGTCATATATATACCTCCATTTAGTTCATGATTATGGCGATCATGATAAGCTTTTCTTCTGTGATGGAGACCAGTCTTTTCTTGAAAATGTCCCTTGGTTGATCATGAAAACAGATAACTACTATGTCCCTTCACTTTTCTTGATTCCATCTTTCGAGACAGAACTGCGCAATTTATTTCCTGAGAAAGCAACTGTTTTCCACCACCTCGGTCGGTACCTTTTCCACCCTTCAAATCATGTGTGGGGACTAATAACAAGGTATTATCGAACTTACTTAGCCAAGGCTGATGAGAGGATTGGCATTCAGATAAGAATTTTTGATTCAAGACCCGGTCCCTTTAAACACGTGATGGATCAAATTTTATCGTGTACTTTGAAAGAGAAGTTATTGCCGGCAGTAGACATGCAGGACTCCGTTGTCAATCCTTCTGAAAATGCCAAATTGAAGGCGGTTCTGGTAACATCCTTACTTTCAGGGTATTCTGAAGAATTAAGGAACATGTACTGGGAACATCCAACCATGACTGGGGAAGTCGTTGGAGTCTACCAGCCTAGCCATGAGGAGTTTCAACAAACAGAAAAGCAGATGCACAACAGAAAAGCCTGGGCAGAAATGTACCTTCTTAGTTTGACTGATGTCTTGGTCACAAGTGCATGGTCAACATTTGGCTATGTGGCTCAAGGTCTTGGAGGTTTGAGGCCATGGATCCTGTACAAGACTGAAAATGATACAGTCCCCGACCCTCCCTGTCACCGGGCCATGTCGATGGAACCTTGTTTTCATGCTCCTCCCTTTTATGATTGCAAGGCTAAGAAAGGAATCGATACAGGTATTCTTGTCCCTCACGTGAGACACTGCGAGGATATCAGCTGGGGTCTAAAAGTGGTTGATGATCATGATGACTTGTAGTTTCGGTTGTTGTTTTTCATCAGTTCACCATTTTTGCATAGAGTTTTAGATGTAGAATGTAATGAATTTCAAATGAATCAAGCTCGGAGAGCTTTGGTGTGATCTTCTTGCTGTGAAATACCTGTCAACAAGGCGAGGGTAAGGTTGTATCAATTGGTTAAGGGTAGACTTCCTTCCATCAATGACCTGCCGTTCAACTGAAATTAGTGTCCTTATTCCTCTTAAGAATTATTTAATTTGCATTTTTAATTTATTTTTGTAACTGGAAATTCAGGAGAAGTCGACCACAGTGAACTGCTGTTAGTGAATTTTCAGCTGTCCGGCCATTCAATCGATGCTCAAATTTTGTTATTGTCCACGTCGCTTACAAATTCCGTGTTGACATCTTTGAATTGGGAGATGGATGGTAAAAAAAGGCGTTGTTTTCTACTGTTAACGTAATTTGCAGTTAAACATGAAAAATTACTCTGTAATATTTCATAATCATTAATTTAACTCTTGAGCCCGAGGTTCAAATGCTCAACATTATCATTCCTAAGATTATGATTGATAATTTCGGGTTCAAATTCAACTGTAGGAAGAAACTGCTGATAATATGGACGAGGGTTTCTTTTTTCTTTTCACACGAAAAGGAAAACCGTTACTCGAGCCTCAAAGCCCGAGTCTTGATGAAAGCCCAGACTAAATCCGCAGCCTTAACTCGTCGTCCTAACCGACGATGTTTCCTTTCCCCCTTTCTCCGGGAGAAGTGAAAGAGTCGCCGAAGACAAAACACACGGAACAGAGAGAAAGCATCCATGTCGTTCATCAAAGGAGATTAATAAATCATAATCTAAAGAATGATTAAGTCAAAGGCTAACAAGAGCCAGAAAGCTCGTCAAATACTTAGCCAAAGCCGAACCTGTTTGACTCGAATTCATGGAACAGTATTCGTGATCAATTTCCATATCTGTGGGCACGATTATGATCATTTTTCGCCTCATACTCTTCCTGGATACAAGCTGTTTAAACCATGATCCTTGTCGGGATTTATTTGGATTGGAGATCAGTTTCTGATTCAAACTTCTGTATTTACAGATGTGCTCTCCCGTGAGGTTTCTACTACGGAATCCTGTCGACAGCGCAATAAATTTCAATACTTTGAATTGTGAATCCACTCTAATTGAGCGTTGCGACTAACGTTTTCGAGAGAAAAAAACATTTTAGAAATATTTAAACACTTTTTTTATATAATAATCGCTAAATCACTCCAATGCACCCGAAAAAATCCGCATTGTTGCAGGCATTATTTGTCATCATTGACGTCTTTAACTAGTTTTTATGCTAGGCACAGAAGACCATTTGCCAAAGCAGCAGCCTGCTCTCTTTGTTCGACACAAGAAAAAAGTATAACTGACCGCCATTGATGGAGATATTGGGCTCAACTAGAGATCACCCTCAATGCAAGCATTAGCATTGTAATTATTGGAAACTACAATCGGTAGTATCCCTTGCTATCCCGGCGAGAATTAACACGGCAAAGCTCTTCTCCAGCATACCTGCGCTCATGGCCCCTTCCCACTTAAATACACAGGCAAGGAGGTTGATATGTCACAGAATCACTAGATGCGTATCAACAACGATACTTTTAGGTCCTGCCTGTCCACTTTGACCCATCTCATTACATTAGACATGGAAAAAGCAAAAGAGTCATTACGTTCACAGCAACAAAAGGTGTCTAAAAACACAAATTTCATATCAAGCCACATGTCCAATACTTCTCCATCAGAAAGGCAGCTCCGTTAATTCTTCCTCCCTTCAGACAGTATTATGTGATACCCGTGTCTGCACCAATTCAGAACTAGTCATGGTATAGAAGCTAGGAAATTAGCATGCAATCAGAGTGTAAACAAAGGCAATCATGAATCTTAAACCAGGAAAATGTAGTGAAGATAAAATTTACGAAAACATACCAGCACCAATGCAAAATTACAATGTTATGTCACAGGTACAAACTATAGAATCAAAGGATATTGGTAAAAATAGCACATGCTGTTGGCAGCAGGGGAAATATCAAAATATAATCGGGATTATAGCAAGGTAGTATCATTTTTGTCAATTGAATAATGTGCAGCAAGTTAAATACTGAATGTTTCATGGACAATTTGGACATGAATGTGAATGCTTCTCTCGCAGGATCCTGATTGTTTACATGGAATCATGTGTTGAAGTAACTTGATTTCCAAGTGTCTGGTTCAACTATATGACTTTCCATATTCACTCAAGTTCTTGATTAGTTTTGAATGTGATTCTACTTTAATAGATAGAAAAAAAATTGAAAGTGACTATTTGTCCACCATAAAACTTTCATGACATGCTGTATATTTAGGAATTGCTATTTATTCTCGAGATTCTGCCATGCTTTGTGGTGAGGATAATTTGCATATATAAAGGCATAGAGATACAGCCACCGAGCAAAATGCAGTCAAAATGATTCTAGAAGTAGAGATGATTGGATAATTAGAAAAGGTTGTTCATACGTTGACTTGAACGGTGCACTTGTAGCTCCAATTGGAGTGGAAAATGCCACATCCTGAAAGGGACCCGCCATCTTTCCCCGAGGGAACCATCCAAGGTCTCCACCTTTCTTTCCTGATGGACACTCTGAGTACTCGGAAGCCAACTGCAATAAAAAAAAGGATTAAGTATTAGACAAATTCAATTCCAGGAAAGCAACAGGCTATACAGGCAATAAACAAACTACAAGAGCAACACCCAGATTCCTTTAGATATCTTGCAAAGCCAAAAGTTAAAGCCAAATCGATCCAATTTTCTGCATGCAGTTTATCATACAGATGAAGATTGATCCAGATTTAAAAAAAACAGTCTCTTTGCTATGAAAAGAAGGGAAAATGTTGGATAATCCTCAACGAGGTGAATCATCGCTCAAATCTCTGTCTGTACTCGATGCATATTCAGAAACCCAAGCCTCGCAAGAAAAAGACCATAACTAGTAATTTACCTTTGCAAACTCAGCTGGAGGAACCTTGTCACCATTGCTTAACCAACCATCCTGCAACTTCTGGTATGCTTCATTGATCTTGCCTTGCTTTTCACATAATATATGCCTCGCTGAAACAAAAATTAAGGCAATTTAAGAATCTCAGAAACTGGAGGACTGGTAGGTCACGTGTAAGGGATATATGATTGAATATGTGTGCCCCCTTGAACAAAGCCAAGCTCATGTTGACAAGTAAAACATGAATCAGGTACATGGTTTGATGCATAATGTATAAGCATGCCATCCTGGGCACAAGTTTCTAATTCAGGGAATCCAGAATTTATCTTCTACAATCGAGTTTCTGAGCACCGGTCTTCAAACAATAACATTGAAAAATACAGCTTTCAACTGGATTGTGATGGATCAAATTTCACTTTTAAACCAAATACAAAAAAAAAGAAAAAACTAGTAGTTGTAGAGCATAAAAACCTTTGACATAAGTGCAAGTGCCGAGCCCATCTGAAGCCTTTCCAGATTTTCCTTTCCCCTTGGAAACATTTTCTTCACTCCCGCCCCCTGCCTGCTTTCCCTTTCCCTTTCCCTTCGCTCCAGCGTCTTTTGACTTTGAGTCCTTTCCCATTTTAGCTCCTAAACCAATGATCGATCCTGAGATACAGAACTCATTACAAAAAAATCAACGAACTAAAGAAAAAAATTAATAGCAGTAAATCAAAACCACAATATTTAATAATAGATGTGCAGATTGACACCCCCCAAGCTTAAAATAAAATAAAATTAGCCAATGATAGTAAGACCCGTGAGGAAATTATCAACAATGAATATCAAATTTTGCTGATCAATACACAAAATCCCGCGCAATCAAAACGGCGATAAATCCGAAATTAGAAGACAATCATCAAAATTGAAACCAAGAACTTTGAACTTTTGATTACAGTTATTAATACTCTATTAAAAGATGAACCCAACTGATTACTAGACGATTTCTACTACACCAGACCTGAGTTCTGACTTCTGAGTTCTTCCAACTCGGAATGGGAGATGGTAAGTTCGGGGCTTCGGGAAGGAAAGGAACCACAAACTTGGAGATAATAACAAGTGTGTCCGCACGGACTCAGTTGGCGAACCATTCAGCCCAAACTCAGTATATTAGAAAGCCCTACTCTGTCGACGTAATAAAAGGGCCCATGAGACTATTCACCGATCCATATTTTATTTTCACTCCCAGTCTACAAGAAATGTTAAATAAATCATTGCCATATGAGAGAGACTGTTGTTTTCATTGCTATAATAATAAAAATTAATTGCAAGCGGCAATTTTTAGTTAGTATTTTCAGAAATTTAAAAAATAAAAAAAATAACAGCATTTGCATTAGAAGAATATAAAAATTAAAATAATTTATACAAGAATAGAAAAGGTAGCAAAATGCAGGCAAAAATGTGGCTTTTACAGATCAAAAACCAAGAACATATAATAATACCCTGCTTCTTTTTTATAGTGCTTTTGCTCCATGACCAATTTATGCCTCAAGTTCACCCCCCGCAACTACGCAGGCATGTTGAAATTCACTTCCTGGCTGAAGGGACTAAAAACATTTTATTGCCCTTGCTTCGACAAACATAAACCACTCAATCTCCAGCACTCTTCTCTTGCCATGGAAGCCACACAATCAGCCGCAGTTTCAGCTTCAACACTGAAAAACGTTAACGTCTCTGCAATTTCCATCTCTAGAAAATTAACCATCTCGATCCTAACATGGCCTTCTTCTACAAATCCCAAAGTGCTTCATCTTTATGTCCCAAAGAATCCTGTCCAAAAAAAGAAAACCTTTCTGTCTCTCACTCGTTGCTCCACAAAACCAAACACCAACACAAACAACGAAACTGGCCAAGATTCTACCCCTGAATCCAATTCAAATCAAGAGCCCCAATACCCATCAACACCCATTTCTTCAAATGACTCGCTGCCCTCCAATTCACTGCCATCACAGTCATTATCTAGGGGGTTGGTGTTTGATTTGGGTCCCTCAAATTCATGGGACGACAAAGAAATTGGGTCACCGGTGGTGAAAAGATTCTTGAGTGACGAGGAAGAGAGATGGTACATGTGGTACCATGGGAATTCTACTCAAAACGAAGGCTCAGCAGAGTCAATAGGACTAGCAGTTTCAAGCAATGGGATTCACTGGGAAAGAGGGGTAGGACCCGTTAGCTCCAGTGGAGGTGTGGGTTTGGTTATGAAGTGTAGTCAAGATTGGTGGGCATTTGATACAACGAGCATTAGGCCTGGTGAAGTGGTTGTAATGTCAAGTTCAAAAGTCAGAGCTTCAAGTGCTGTTTACTGGCTTTACTACTCTGGTTTTAGTTCTGAGAAGGTGGATTATACGGATGATGAATCTTTGGAGTTCCGTTTAGAAAACCCAGAAAGGTTTTGCCTTGATAATGTGAATAGTGGGGATGTTGATAAAGGAAAGATCTTTAAGTCTCTGCCTGGTTTGGCAATGAGTCAGGACGGGAGGCATTGGGCTAGGATTGAAGGCGAGCATCACAGTGGAGCTCTGTTCGATGTGGGGTCTGAGAGAGAGTGGGATTCCATGTTTATTGCTGGCCCACGGGTTGTTTTTCATGGCAATAGTGATCTTCGAATGTATTATCACTCGTTTGATGTGGAAAATGGGCAATTTGGTATTGGGATTGCAAGGTCAAGAGACGGGATCAATTGGATGAAGTTGGGGAGGATAATTGGAGGAGGAAAAACTAGTTTTTTTGATGAGTTTGGTGCAATAAATGCATGTGTTGTGAGGAACAAGAAAGATGGGAAGTATTTGATGGCTTATGAAGGTGTCGCTGCTGATGGAAAGAGGAGCATTGGATTGGCAGTTTCTCCTGATGGATTAAAAGATTGGAGGAGATTTCAAGACGAGGCGGTGCTGGAGGCATCAGTGAAAGATGGATGGGATAACAAGGGAGTTGGATCTCCCTGTTTGGTTCAGATGGACGGGGAAGTTGATGAATGGAGATTGTATTACAGAGGGGTTGGCAATGGCGGAAGGGCTGGGATTGGAATGGCAATTTCTCAAGGAAATGATGTTAGTAGTTTTAGACGATGGACAGGATTCCATTTGTAAGATAATGTGAAGTGTGAACCAAGTGATTTCGTTTTCTTTTGTCTACTTCTCATCATCTAAATCCAATGTAGTTTTCTCATGTGATAATAATAATAATAATAACAATAATTTTAGTTTCCGTAAACTAAGTATATGTACGGATTTCCCCTAACATGGACTAAATTAAGGATTAATTTTTTTATTTTTTAAAATTATTCTTAAATTTTTTCATTAGCATATTGTTTTCACTCAATTTTTTTTGTATACTATGATCCGTAGTGTAGGGCAGGATAAAAAACGAGTATATGTACAGACATTGAATGGAGGCGGTAAAATTAGATGAGAAAGCATATGAAGACATTATTACATAATCAATAATAGCGCAAGGGAAAATGTTATTTTTCTATAAAAAAATATTATTTTGATATATTTTTTAATAAAAATTATTTTTAAAAAGAATTTCAATCCTAATCTAAAACAAGCATTAAATATCATATGTGAATGAGATTGATATTGAAAATATTTTTTATTTAAAAATACATTGAATTTTTTTTATATGTATTATAAAAATAATTTAAAATCACTAAAATAATTTAATTTAAAATAAAAATAAAAAATTTATTTAAAAAAAGATGCTTTCAAACACAGGACAATAATTCCCAACATGTGGCTCCTACAGAGAGAGAGAGATCGTCAGTTAATTCAATGTCTGCAACAAATGGCTCGTAATCTGTCTTCCCTCTTTATTGCACCATTCCGGATGTCGTTTATTTATAAATATATTAAAATATTTTTATCGTCTTTACATCAAAATAAATAGAAAAAAAAATTAAAAATATATTTTTAAATCTAAAAAACATATAAGAGTATCTTTTATTTATAAATGCATCATAATAATATTTTTTATTTTTAAAAAATTATTTTTAATATCAACAAATAAAAATTAACTAAAATAATTAATTTTTTTAATCTAAAATAAAAATTAAAAAAATACTGAAACGCATTAGCTGAGATACTCCTGGGGGTACTGCTCTTGCGTCTTGGTATGCATTCATGCCTGAAAGAGAGAGACATTCTGACAAATACCTCCATTTATTAACACACTTTCAGAACTCAGACAAGGATTCCTTATTTGCAAGCAGACAAGATGAATTAGGTGAAGACAACTAAATGCAATCTTTATTCGGAAGGCTTCACAAATTGGTGAGATTATTGATTAAAAAAAAATCTGCTAGGGGTTCGAATATTGTTCTTAATCAATTCATGTATTTTTCTCGTTAGAGTTAATTATAAATATTTAAAAACATTACAATAAAAAATTATTATTATTCAACATGTTGATTTTTATTCGAATAATATTTTTATCATAATTTAATTATAAATAAAGTATAATAACACATTCATATAATATTCAATGCATTACTAATAGAAAACTGACAAATATAAACACAAATATTGACAAAAACTTTTCACTGGTAGACTGCAGTGAACTTTGCCGACATAATAGTTTTTTTTGTTGTTTCATCTTTACTGGTTGTTTTACTGATGAAATTACAGATAAAACATGAATCTTCAAGGAAGGTTCTTGAAATCAACAATCACCATGTGTGAGCAAGTTGGTAAACGTCATGATGATAGAATCAATTTCAAATTACTAATAAATTATTTTATCGGTAAATTGCAAAATTCCAGTAGTGATAAATGCCCTAAGGTTTAGTGAGCCTACTTTTACTCAAATCAAGAAAGTCATTTCCTCATGGTTATTGGATAAATTGGATGACAGTACAAACCAGACGTGATGTATCATTATAGATTTACAATGTTAAAGTTGTAACCAGAAACATTCTACAAATTATATATAGTTCGAGTCATCGACTAATATGCCATGCTATCGGTCTATGTCCACAACTCTGAAAAATCACCGTTTTTATGGAAATTACTATCTGTGTATCTAGCCATGTTTGTGTAATGAATAGCCACCGGTTCGGTTTGTATACGTAGAAAGGACAGAAACTAGCTATTGCATGATTGCACCGATAGAGCGCGCAATTTATTTTGAACATTATGGGTAGACCCTTAAATATTTTGTTAGATAGTTATATTAAATGATAAATAATGGATATTGTTAAATCCATATCAAAACATACCTGAAATATATATATATATATACGCATTTTTTTATTATCAAATACTAAATAATAACTACATGATAGATACTCAAAACTCGATTAGTAACTTATACAAATATCTAATTTTTAGTTGACAAATAATTAATATAATATAAAATTTAAAAAATCCTCCCCGTGAGTACCTATTATAATCCCTGATTACTTCTGCAGATTTGCGAGGGAGGAGGTAGCATGGTATAAATAAAATACTTTGCCACTATAAAATCCTATACCTGTTTGTGTCAATTTGTTGAAGTTATTTTTAAAAGTATTTTTTATTTATAAATATATTAAAATTATATTTTTTATTTTTTTAGAAATATTTTTAACATGGCACATCAGAATAATTTAAATAAATTCAATTTTTTAATTAAAAATAATAATAATAAATTATCAACTTTTTTAAAAAACAATTTTGAAACATAATACAAAACAACTCATGGTCAGCTAGGCAACCTCAACACAAAATCCTTCAGCCTAAACAACATGCAATAAATACTTTATGACAAGGCGCAAAGAAAGTGGATGACCACTAATGTTCGATCCGTAGCAGCAGCATTCTGACAGACAGAACATGTAAGGAAGCTTTATTTATAAGGATCGAATGCTACAATTGATGAAAGGTCATTAGCCATTATGAGTCCCGGCCCCTCAGTGAAACCCTACAATTTTCTTTTCTTCACAGTAGTGGAACTATATAAGTAGCTATAGTATAGATGATGATCAAAATACAGCTGACCCAGTTGGAGAAGCACCCACCAGATTGAGCAAGCTATTCCAATAATCCCTGTTCTCTTCAAGATTACCATCATAGCTTTCATTAATATTCTCCCCGGAAAAGGACGGGTTGTGTTCCTGAGAATTACTCCCCAAAATTTCGGAAAGTCCGATAATATCCCCCCCGCGGGGTGCGTTTTCAATAATCGCTGGAGAGTCAACAAACCACGCATTATGATCACTCGCGTACGGGATTATATCATGAATTCCCATTGAACTGTCCAAATCTCGTTTCACTTGCGCTGTTTCTTCCAGTTTTTCAATGCACCCCAACCGGTTTCCCCTATCAAATTCACTGGCCGTAGTTCCTCCGTTGCATGCTGCATTATTTGTGGCAAAAGCTATACTGGTGGTTGAGTGTTTATGTGCTCCGTTGAGTGGGATGGCTAATGCGTTTTCTGAGAAATTCAATGTGGATGTTGGAGACTCAAGAGAGTCACTTCTGCCTACCGAGAACATGCTGAAAACGACCCCTTGCCATGCTGTGAGCACATCAAGACACTGTGGTCTCGCAGCCGGAGCTGCAGTGCTGCCTTTGTTGGAGACTAAATGAGCTGAAGCTGCCGAGCCAAGTAGGTTTTTGGGAGGATCGGGTACGATTAACTTTGACTCACGGACCAATCTGGCTTCGGCCTCCAGTCGAGCACTCTCCCATTGAGCCATGTGGCTTAAATTGGCAGCACCCTTGGAATGGCCACTCCCTGAGCCGAAAGAATCAGCTTTTGGCTTGTGAGTCACAGGATCGATGCCCATTTTGTCTAATCTTTTCTTAAGATGCGTGTTCCAGTAATTCTTGATCTCGTTATCGGTTCTTTTCGGCAAGTGAGTAGCTATGGCCGACCACCTGTATAATACAAGACGGTCGTCTTTACGTTCAAAGCTTCACGTACGTGCCACTATATATCTAAAGATATGCAACCATTAACTGTAACACCTAGAGTTTATACACGGCACGACGTAGTGATTTGTATGATGGCAACAATATCAATAACTTTATATTAAGTAATTAACTATTAATTTGAAATAATAAAACCAAAGTGAAAACCGTGAGAACACGTCAGAGTGTCGTGAATTTCATGGTGTGATTTATAAAAAAAAACAATTTCAATCATATTCTCTAACGATTAAGTATATATCACCACGCACGTGGAACTACCATCTCACCTGTTTCCAAGTAGAGCATGCAGCTGAATGATAGATTGTTCTTCCTGCAAATTAAACTTTCCTCTTTTGATATCTGGCCGAAGGTAGTTGGTCCACCTGAGTCTACAGCTCTTCCCGCATCTTTGAAGTCCTTTAAAAAAACCAAAGGAAGGGATAACAATGAAGATATCGTTTGATAAAAGCCTAGCTAGGGTATCAAGTGAATAAATAATCAAGGGGTTTGTTGATGTAAATCACCAGCTTTAGCAGGCAGGGCTCGCCAGCTTCCATGCCCATGCTCTTCGATGTAAGCCAAAAGCTTCTGATCCTCTTCAGGAGTCCATGGCCCTTTCTTCAGACCCACCTTCTCCCGGCATTGAGACTTAACCATTTCTCGGACCAACCGCGGGTACGGTAGCAACCTTCAGGTACGTACGTTGCTGGGGGAGAAAAACTATAACGTGGAAGGTAAGGAGAAATATTAGGGGAAGACAGGGGAGTTAGAGAAACACATGCACAATATATAGGCGCGCTGGTGATGCAATAAATATTATCGATATGGATCAGCACAAACCCAACTGGAACTTACCAGCAATGTAATTAAATTACTGTTTGGGAGTATATTTAATTATTGTTTTTAAAGTATTTTTTGTTTTAAAATATATTAAAATAATATTTTTTAAAAAGATTATTTTTTACCTCAACACATGAAAATAACTAAAAACATCAAAAATATTTAATCTAGAATAAAAAATAAAAATAAAACATTTTTAATTTTTTTAAAATATTTTTAAACAATTCTAAACCACTCAAATGTGAAACACACTAAGAATTTGAGCAGCTTTTGAGGTAAATAGTAAATACTGAGTTCCGTATATCTAATTACCAGCAGACAGCAGTTATTTCTCTGCCTTTTCACCTGTCATGCCGTAGCTCTATTTCCACATGACCGATCGTACCCTTCATAAATTTTTTTTCTAATGCAATACATTGGGCAGTTGATAGTATTAAAACTCCCATAACTATTTTTCATCAACAATTAATGATTTATTTTTATAACACGAAATAATAAATATTGTTGTGTTTTTATTAATATGAGTATCCGGCTCAACTTGTGTGCACTTTGACTAATCTCACAAATCTTAAAGTTAATGATCATATAAATCTCTAATGAGTATTATATTAACAATTACATGATTCGATCATAAAATCATATAAAGAGCAAAATACTTGGTTACAATCTGTTATCACTACATCACCTACTATAATTTAATTGCATGTCAATTACTACTCACAAAAAACAACAACAAAGGAATTAAATATTATCTTTATCATCCTTGGTCCTTAGTCTTTTAATTTTGCGGATTGGGCTAGAGTCTTTAATGTTTTTGGTATCAAAGTTTTCATTGATTTCTATTTTATCCTTTCATGTAAATTTATTACAAATCCTTAATATTTTCAGTATCAAAGTTTGATTTTTTTCGATTTTATCCTTCTATGTAAGTTAATTAAGGATTTTAGTTTCATTTCAGTCTCAAATATTTTAATTCCCGGTTTTGTGTTAAATTAATTAATTAATTCTAGTATTTGAATTTAATTCAATTTTGTCCATTAAATTAAATATATTATTAAAAATATTAAACTAATTATATATTTTGATATTTATATGATTCAATTCATCTTTTTCTCTGGCTTCATTATTTTGATTTGATTAAGTTTCTGGTTTGTTGCTGTGAACTAAAAAAAAAAGACAAAAATGTTGTAATTATATATGCTGCGAGAAATGGAGTAAGAGGCGGTGAGTGGGAGAGACAGAGGTTTTGTTGAGTGTTTAAATTATATATTTGCCACTTTCTTTTGTCTTTATGCTGGAAGGTTCGGGGCCGTATAAGGTACTGATTATGGTGATATTGTTTTTAAAAATATTATTTGTTTATAAAATTATTTAATTAATTTTTTATTATATTTTTAAAATTATTTAAATGATATAAAATATTAAAAAATAATAATTTTAAAATAAAAGTAAAAAATTATTTTTTTTCAAAAAAAAGCTTTGCAATTTTTCTTCCTCATTAAAAAAAGAGTTATAATATGTAAGAAAAGAGTTATAATGTGTATAGAAATAATAGACATGTTCTTTTATTTCTCAATAAAATTACACTATATATTTTTTTTAATCCAAAGTTTTTTATTTGTTGCAATTTTATCATGAATATATATTTTATTTTTTATTCTGACCCTTATTTTTTTAATTTTTTATTTGATATTAATTTTTTTGGTTTTTTTAGTCCTTTCTCGACAATATTTATTTTTATTTTTTTATCTTTTTAGTGTTGCTTGCGTTTATCAATACTAAAAAAAACATAAATATTGCAAACGCTATAAATACATAATTATCCTGGAAGTATATAAATAAAAAATAAATTACTTTGAGTTACAAATTGAAAACTTTATTTATTTTTATATTTATAAAATGATTGCATTCAAATTAAATGCATTAGTGAAAGTTTGTTCAGTTTAAAACTTACATACAATGTTTTTAGTTTTTTTAAAGAAACGCCGATGTGTAGGGATGGTTGGAGGTCCGTCATTGCTTCGGGTTGAAGGATTTTAATTCCCGTAGCTGCAGCCCTTTACTCCTTTCATAACAAGAGAGTTTGGATTCCCAGAAAGTTATTAATTTGCAATAAATAACGTCTATTGTCCGCATGTCAAAAACCAGCGATACAGCGGGATCTTTTCTTACATTAAAAGGTTTTTGTATTATTATTATTATTATTATTATTATTATTATTATTATTATGTATGTTACTATGTTTACAATTGCACGTCCTGCTGAGTGTCTGACATCCGGGTGAATACTGTATTTACTTTGTGGGAGCGATGGGTCCACTCCTGGCCACATTAATATTTAAAAACCAGTTGAAATTATTTCCTTTCGTATTTAATTCGTGATAACAGAGAGTATTCATGTTAGCATAATTAAATTATAATATTCTATTATTTAGTAAAATAGAATAGTCTATTTGTTTTAATTTATGTATAATCTCTTTTGTATTTAGGTTAAGTAATTAATTAAACATTAATATGAATCATTAATAACACTCTAGTTTCCTCTTCATTTTTTTTTGTCATTCTCTTTTAGTTGGTGTGATTTTTTAACATGGTACAGAACATAAGTTTAGTTCGTTATGTTTGATATTATCTGTAAAAATTATTTATTCAATCAAATTTTGCAATGCGGTGAGAATGACATACAAGTTCTTCATTCTATTTTTTATGAACAAACCAAACATATTGAGATCAATTGTTATCTTAATAATTGTGATTGTTGTATCACGAGTTTAAGGGGGAGATGCCAAGATAAAAAAATTTATTTTATTATTAATTAAGCTTGAATAATTTCTTTCTTTTAATCTATACATAATTTTTTTATATCTAGATTAAATAATTAATTACATATTAATGTTATTCATTAGCAAAACTCTAATCTCCTCTCTTATTTCTATCTCACTTTTCGTCTGGTTTGAACCTGATACTGTTTGGCTTGTGATTCTGGGCGTGGACGTGTGTGTACATGCTAGGAGGCCTGTTGCTAGGCGTGTTCCATGCCTGTCAATGCAGCAGATAGCAACGGTTATAAATGCTTCTATTATTATTTATTTATTTATCCCCAAAGACAATAACGACAGGACTAAGAAATTATTTTACATGTTTTTTAAATGATATTATTTTAAATTAAAAAAAAATATTTTTAAATCATTTTCATATTCAATATTAGAAATAATTTTTTAAAAATAAAAATTATCATGTTGATCTATATATTTTTTAAAAACAATCTCAAACATTTAAAAAAACAAAAACACTAGTTTCAAAAATATCTTGAAGGTGTGATGACGTTATGTGGATTCACAGGGATAAGCTCCATGCACCCCCTCTTCGTGCATGAAGTGATTTCATTCATCACTATGCAGACTCGTTGAGGAATTTTGGCTTTCCCATGCGCGGACCGGGGGTGTACTGATACTTGCTCATAGGAGGCTTAAGCACACTGACACAATATTTAACGTGGTTCGGCAAAACCGCCTACATCCACGGGAGAGAGACATTGTATTAGAGATAGAGAAAGGGTTACAATAAATACATATAGAGGAGGAGGATTACATCCACTCTACTCAACTCATCAACTCTCTCTAGCTCTCTCTACACAACACATTCACTTGTGTTTCTCACTCTCTCTATACAACACATTCACTTGTGTTGCTCTCTCTCTCTCACAACACATTCACTTGTGTTGCTCTCTCTCATTTTTAGCTCTAAGAAGCTCCTCTATTTATAGCAAGAGTGAGGAGACAATCTTAAATGGTTGGCCACCAAATTTTCTTCATAGTCAAAGGTTGGCCACCAAACTTAGGCAATTTACCATTTTCAACAATGGTGGGTTGATTACCATTTTCAACAATGGTAGGATATTGCCACAAAATGGCAATATACCTAACAATCACCCCCTTTGCCATTTGTGTGGGCAATTGTCATCTTGCTTGTTCAGCACAAGCTTGCATTCTACAGCTCTTCCAAGCTTACCATTCTGAGAGCGTCTTCAACACAACATTCCCCTTCGAGCATATCAACCATGCTCGGTCCGGAATGATTTTTCAAGCCTTACACCAAGGCTTACAACACCCCCTCAAACGAATATTTCCAAGTGTGACAGTCATTGAGTATTTCAATATGATCACAAGCTCACCACTCTTCCAAGAGTCTACTTATCCAGGAGTTGCGCCTGCCCTCTGTTCCACCCTAGGAACCACGCCTTACTTCTCCATGAGTCTTTCGCTCTTAGTCGTAAGAGTCCAGGTAGTTTTTCACCTTTAACCATGGGGGCAGCCCATTAAAGGTTGATCCATATTTGTCTTCATACTCTGAGTATTACAATGCCATTACCGAGCTCACTACCTTGACAAGAGTCAACTCGTTCCCGGAACCTGCGCATGCCCTCTGCTCCTTCATAGCAGCCGCGTCTTAATGCTCCACAAGTCATCCACTTATTGTCCAAGGCAAATGTTTTCTAGCTCATTGATCTTTAGCATGGGGGCAATATCCATGAAAGTCAATCCTGCATTTGTCTCCATACTCATCATAGCCACTTCATTGGCTATACACTTGTCCACTCATATTTAGCCATCACATTGGCTCTGGGGTTGTTCTGAACTGGGCTCATATCGTGGCCCACACACCTTCTCCTTAGGTGTCTGAACTGGGGCTTCTATCACGGCCCTCACACCTTCTCTAAGGTGTCTTCGCCCGTTGTCATGGGGCGGTCTGATCCGGGCTCCTATCATGGCCCTCACACACCTTCCATCTAAGGTGTCTTCGCCCGTTGTCATGGGGCGGTCTCATCCGGGCTCCTATCATGGCCCTCACACACCTTCCATCTAAGGTGTCTTCGCCCGTTGTCATGGGGCGGTCTCATCCGGGCTCCTATCATGGCCCTCACACACCTTCCATCTAAGGTGTCTTCACCTTTCATAGGTGATCGCATCCTCCTTCAGCTGAGATGCTTCAAAGTGGATCTAAAAATCTCTACCACCATGTGCACTTATGAGAGAGATTACTGCCACTGACTACATAGAAAGAGAAAGTTGCGGTATACTCCTCGCAATCCTCCACCTCGATTTCTATGTTTGGAGCTTTTGTGCCTTTCTGCTCGACAGCTCCACCTACACCAACTCTCTTTGGTGTTTTCGTCTTTCATCATAGGCGGTTGCCTTTTATCACAGACATTTGCACCCGCTCAATTAGGTGCCTCTACAACAGCTCTCTTTCCATCCTTGCATACATTGGAAAGGTCTTCGCCTGTTGTCTTCATTAAGAGCATAAGAGACTTTCTATTGTACAAACTTTAACAGTCTCTGCTCTGAGCTTCATCTAGGAACACTTCTTCTCCTTGCACCTGCTGTCTCATTACAGTACCTCGTTGGATCCTACGGGTACTCCTGCACAATCTCCGTGTGCCCTCGTGCAATTTATGTTCTCCGATTTCTTCCTATTCCTTGCTTATGTTTGATGACGACCTCATCCTGTCATAACACCTGTCCAAGTCAAAATAGGGTGCCAATCTTTATCCCCTGCTGTATTTCTCTTCCATTATCAGGGTCTTCATCAATTCTTCCCTCGAGAAATCACAGTCACCGAATCTAACTTCTTTGGAGAAATCACCACTTCATCAGATCCTTGATCATACAGAACCCAACTGTTCCGTTGTGCCGCCATCCTGCTAGTCTTCAACTGTTTCATTACAAACTGCTATATATACGAAAATAGTACCGTATGGATAATCCTTCCACTAAGCAAGTTCCCAGGAAAGATTGGAGGGGTCACACTGGTCCCGCTTAAAACCCAATCTCCTAGACAGAACTTCTTAGGCCATATCTATCCATCGTACTGTCTTTCCGTATATACAACCATTTGCTAGCTGGTTTTTCTTTACAAGTGATCTGGAATATACTGGTTTAATACATGATTTCTCAATATCTGGCGAGACTACCAGTGCTTAGATTCGTCAAGATTGGTCTTCGTCAATTTCCACTCTTCACCTCAAATTATCCACATGATCGGGTGTCCAGAGTGTCCCAATTTTACCTTCCCTCGAGGCAATTAAATTTCTTCCCACTTAGCATTTCAGCACATGTAATTGGATAAACATGTGCACCTTCTTTTTCTTCTCTGCAACGACCACCATGATGACTTTCAGATCCCTCCTGATCGGGCAATCTCTTTTGTTAATTCACCACTGCCATTTTTGGTCTCAAATCTCAACAATCGGACCGTACCATTGCATCCGGAACGATCAAATTAGCTGGAAACAAGTCTGAAATCGTCCAAATCGCATTTCAGACGACTAAGATATGATCAAAACAAGTCTGGCCTGATGAACAACCCAGATTCAATCTCAGATCCGGTTGCACGTAGACTATGCTGCATAGAATCTTATCCCAACAATGACGTGGCACTGTTGACTTGACTGTTGACGTGGTGTTGACTGGTAGGTGACGTGGCGTTGACTGGCCGGTGACGTGGCGTTGACTTTTCCAGTCAAACTTTGACCGGCAATAACTCCTTCGTTTGGACTCCAAATTAAGTGTACTATACACCGTTGGAATCGTGGTGACCTCCTCTACAAGATCAGATGCTCAAAACTCGTTTTGAGCACTTTGTTTTTTCTGCAAAAAATCAAAAACCTACACCAACGACTCGATACCAATTGTTGGGGTCAATCGGTATTCGGATCGGTCACCAATCCGGTGAAGAAGACGCATGGGGCGATTCTGCGCTGCAGGCGGATGCCCTGCTGGAGAGTGATGGAGAGTGCGGCCATGTCCGACATCGATTTTGACGTCATTTTCCCGGTGGCTTCGTCTCGGCCTTCTCTACGCGAGTGGTATGGTCAAAACACAATTTTGACAATTTTCATTTTTGAGCAAAATCATGTTGGTGCAAATCAAGCGGGAACTAGGAGATGCAGAAATGGATTTGAACAAGTCTTTGATTGAGTCTTTGTTTGAGTTGATTGAGTCTTTGTTTGAGCGAGTTAGTAGGACTTGCTAAGTCATAATAATGACCTATTGTTACGGTCAATTAGTTGAGGCAGAGTGCTCATTTTGTTTCGAGTATTTTTAGGCTTTCAGTTTGATGTAAAGGCTAGATATAAAGCCATCTCTTGTCGTTGAATAAAGTAAGTATTCGAGTCTAAACAAAGAGCATTTACCATTACAAATTGGTATCGAGCTCGGTTAAGTTCTCTCGGATATTTGAGAGAGAAGCCGCAACTTCAAAACACAAGAGTGAAGAAATGGGTGATGACAAGATGAAGTTGCCACAGTTTGAAGGGCACTGGGACCATTGGAGTGAAGTCATGGAAAATTTCTTCAGAGCAAAAGGATTGTGGAGCTCGATCGAGATCGGTTTCGAGGCAACGGCAAGCACGATTGTCGTCGACAACTGAACAACGGGCACAACTGGACAATGCCAAGACAAATGATCACAAAGTCAAGCATTACCTCTATCAATCCATTGATAGGGTAACGATTGAACAGATTCAGGACAGGAGGTCCTCTAAGATCATTTGGGAGTCCATGAAGAAGAAGTTCTGAGGGAACGAACGAGTGAGGAAGTCTCTACGCAAAAACCGAGAAGAGATTTTGAGATTCCGGAAATGAATGAATCTAAAAGGTGGAGGAATACTTCAGCGGGTGCTAACCATTACCAACAAGATGAGAAGCAATGGAGAAACCATGATCGAATCAAAGGTGGTGGAAAAGATTCTCGAACTCTCAGTGAGAAGTTCATGTACATGGTTGTATCCATAGAAGAATCCAAGGATATTGAGAGCATCTCAATAGATGAATTGCGAGCATCTCTGGTGGTCCATGAAGGAAAATTCAAATAATCGAAAGAGGTGATGATCAAGCTTTGAAAGTGGCCTACAAGCGAGGCGAGTGGAACCGAGAGGAAGAGGCAAAGGACGTGGTCGAGGCAAAACATACTTAGACAAGAGCACCGTGGAGTGTTACAAGTGCCATAAGCTTGGACACTTCAAAACAAATGTCCAATGTGGGAATCAGAAGCAAACTACGCTGATTTTGAAAGGGAGGAAGTACTTCTAATGGCTTACATTGAAGAAGAAGAAAATGGTGAGGAAGATGCAAAGGTTAATCTGGAAAATGCAGAGGTCAATCTGGAAAATGCAGAACTAATGATGATGGCGTATTCGGAAAGCAAGAGAACCCGAGAAAGAGGGCATGGTTTCTTGATTCAGGGTGCTCAAATCACATGAGTGGAGATCGAGAGTCGTTCTCAACATTGAGTGGCGATTTCAAGCACTCAGTCAAGCTAGGCAATGACAAACGTATGGAGGTGGTTGGCAAAGGAGTGTAAAACTCGTACTAAACGATGTCACATACAATATAAGTGATGTGTACTTTGTGCCGGAGCTCAAAAACAACCTATTGAGTCTTGGTCGACTACAAGAGAAGGAGATAACCATCATCATACGGAAAGGTTTCTGTAAGATCTATCATGATGAGAAAGGGCTAATGGTCGAGAGCAAGATGAGCATGAACAGAATGTTCATGTTGATCGATCAAGGTGGTGATGAAGACAATCAACAATGCTGCTTGAAGACGGCTACTGAAGATATGGCAAAACTATGGCATGAGCGTTATGGACACCTTAGTCACCGCGACATGAAAACATTACAAAGCAAAGAAATGGTGCACGGTCTACCAAACTTCGACACACGAAGTTTACATGTTCAGATTGCCTAGTAGGCAAACAACCGAGGAATCCCATTCCTAAGAAGAGCATGTGGAGAGCCAAAGAAGTACTTGAGTTAATTCACTCGGACATTTGTGGTCCCATTAGTCCCACAACCACCACTGGAAAGAGGTACATTCTCTGTCTCATAGACGATTATAGTAGGAAAGCATGGGTATATTTTTTGAAGGAGAAGTCGAAGCATTCAATCAGCTCAAGATATTCAAAAAGCAAGTGGAAACCGAGACCGGAAAGAGTATCAAATGCTTAAGAACCGATCGAGGAGGGGAATATACTTCTCATGAGTTCTCTAATTACTGCAAAGAGGAGGGTATTCGGAGACAGCTAACCACGACCTATACACCGCAGACAAAACGGTATCTGCAGAAAGGAAGAATCGCACGGTTATGAACATGGTCGGTCTATGCTTTCAACACGTAAAAGTACCAAGAGTTTTTGGGCGAAGTCGTAAGTTGGACCTTCTATGTTCTCAACGGATGCCCTACGCTAGATGTGAAGGACATCACTCCACAGAAGCTTGGAGTGGAGTGAAGCCAAGTGTCGAGCACTTTCGAGTATGGGGAAGCATAGCTCATGTGCACATCTCTCGATGAGAAAAGAAGTAAGCTGGATGATAAGAGCAACACCTGCATATTCTTTGGTTTCTCGGAAGAATCTAAAGGGTATCGGCTATACAATCGCATGAGCAAGAAAGTCATAGTGAGCAGAGATGTTGTATTTGAGGAATCAAAAGGTTGGAATTGGGAGGAAGAACATGATCATACAGAGCTGACTTGGAGTGATGATGACATGACATGGGAAGATAGTGGAGATGAAGAAGAATACTTTTATGAAGAAGAGCAGCCTGTGGAGACTCGCAAGAAGACCACACTGCAGACCACACCGCACTAACGCCGATCAAACTCGATTTCTCCACAAATCAAGTCGTGGATGGAAGAGTGAGAAGACGCCCATCTTATCTTAGTGACTATGTTACCAGAGATGACGATGAAGAAGATGAAGTCAACATGGTGGAAATCAATTCAAGCGATCCCTTAAGCTTGAAGAAGCGAGAGAAGAGTCCAAAGTGGAGAGAAGCCATGGATGAAGAGATGAATTCGATTGTGAAAAATCAGACTTGGGAGCTCTCAAATTTACCAAAAGGAGCAAAGTGCATTGGAGTAAAATGGATTTACAAAACCAAGCTCAACGAACATGGAGAAGTGAACAAGTTCAAAGCGCGTTTGGTGGCTAAAGGGTACTCTCAAGAACATGGAATTGATTACACTGAAGTGTATGCACCGGTGGCACGAATGGATACTATCGAACCCTGTTGTCTAGAGCGGCTCATAAAGGATGGGACATCTATCAATTAGATGTAAAATCGGCTTTTCTTCATGGAGTTCTTGCGGAAGAAGTATACGTTCAACAACCTAAAGGGTATGTGGTCAAAGGAGCAGAGGACAAAGTGTATAAACTCCATAAGGCTTTGTATGGATTAAAGCAAGCTCCAAGGGCGTGGTTTAGCGGAATTGAGGAGTATTTCATCAAGGAGGGTCTCGTGAAATCACAGTAACGAAGAAACTTTGTTCTTCAAGACAAACAAAATCGGTAATATTCTGCTTGTTAGTATCTATGTGGATGATCTTATATACACAGGAGATGATGAGTCAATGATGAAAGATTTCAAGGAATCAATGCAAAAGGAGTTTGATATGTCGGATCTTGGCAAGATGAGATATTTTTGGGCATTGAAGTGTTGCAGACTCCTCTCGGATTCACATCTCTCAAGGGAAATATGCTTTTGAAGTTTTGCAGAGATTTGGCATGAAGAATTGTAATGCAGATGTGCAATCCGATGGTGCCGGAAACAAGCTTGATATGGACGTTGATGGAGAACGTGTTGATGAGACCTATTATAAACAAATAATAGGAAGTCTCATGTACATCACGACAACAAGACCTGATCTGCAATTTTCTGTAAGTCTTCCGAGCCGATACATGTCAAGACCCACACTTATGCATTTACAAGTCGCGAAAAGAGTCCTAAGGTACTTGAGTGGTACGATGGATTTTGGTATTTGGTACAAGAGAGGTGGAGATGGTGAGATGTTGATATACACAGATAGTGATTTTGTTGGAGACATTGATAGCGGAAAGAGCACATCCGGATACGTCTTCCTCATAGACAATGCAGCTGTTGCTTGGTCATCAAAGAAGCAACCAATTGTTACACTTTCCACCATCGAAGCGTAATATGTGGCTGCATCATCTTGTGCGTGTCAAGTTATATGGTTCAATAGGATACTTGAAGAGCTGAAATACGATGTAGAGGAAGCACAATCATCTTGTGTGACAATACTTCAACAATTAAGCTCTCCAAGAATCCTATTTTTCATGGAAGGTGCAAGCACATTGGAGTACGATTTCATTTCTTAAGAGATTTAGTTAATGAAGGAACATTACGGCTTGAACATTGTGGATCACAAGAGCAAGTTGCAGACATCTTTACAAAGCCACTGAAGAGAGAAACATTTGAGAGTCTAAGGCAAAAGCTTGGAGTTGGCTTGGTTGGAGATAAGCTAAGCCTTGTGAACCAAGGCTAGCTTAAGGAGGGTTTGTTGGTGCAAATCAAGCGGGAACTAGGAGATGCGTAGTGGATTTGAACAAGTCTTTGATTGAGTCTTTGTTTGAGTTGATTGAGTCTTTGTTTGAGCGAGTTAGTAGGACTTGCTAAGTCATAATAATGACCTATTGTTACTGGTCAATTAGTTGAGGCAGAGTGCTCATTTTGTTTCAGTATTTTTAGGCTTTCGGTTTGATGTAAAGGCTAGATATAAAGCCATCTCTTGTCGTTGAATAAAGTAAGTATTCAGAGTCTAAACAAAGAGCATTTACCATTACAAATCAAACACCCCTTTAAACCATCAGCTCTGATACCAGTTGTTGGGAAATTCCGGCTTTCCCATGCGCGGACCGGGGGTGTACTGATACTTGCTCATAGGAGGCTTAAGCACACTGACACAATATTTAACGTGGTTCGGCAAAACCGCCTACATCCACGGGAGAGAGACATTGTATTAGAGATAGAGAAAGGGTTACAATAAATACATATAGAGGAGGAGGATTACATCCACTCTACTCAACTCATCAACTCTCTCTAGCTCTCTCTACACAACACATTCACTTGTGTTTCTCCCTCTTTCTACACAACACATTCACTTGTGTTTCTCCCTCTCTCTCACAACACATTCACTTGTGTTGCTCTCTCTCTCATTTTTAGCTCTAAGAAGCTCCTCTATTTATAGCAAGAGTGAGGAGACAATCTTAAATGGTTGGCCACCAAATTTTCTTCATAGTCAAAGGTTGGCCACCAAACTTAGGCAATTTACCATTTTCAACAATGGTGGGTTGATTACCATTTTCAACAATGGTAGGATATTGCCACAAAATGGCAATATACCTAACAGACTCCGAGGAATGGTAACTCAAAAGACTCTCCGACGCCACCTATCCAATCACTCTCTCCCTGTAATGAAGTTCTTCAAACCCAGAATCTGCACTCAAAAGTTCAACAAATTTAACAAAACTTGTGATATAAGCAGGAGAATCCTTACTGATGTACGCGATGGTGACGTGATGGGATGAGTAGTAAATAACTGTACTGCTTCTGCCTAGCTATATTATTAATTTGTCTACAGGTTCACGTACTGTTCATCCAATTTCTAAATTAAATGCAGAGAAAGATTTGATTTTCAACAGTATCCTGAAATTGAATTTTTATTTTCAAAACATCCTGACTTCCCTCTGTTTCCAAGCTAAGCTAGAGATATTTTCAAGAACATGCAGAATAAATCCGATAATGAACAACGAAACGAGGACATGATAAGAAGTATTTAGAGATATGGAAAGGAAAGACAGAAATGCTTTCCTTTATAAAATAAAAACATGCTTTATTTTCCATGATATATAATAAACGATGTACTAGAAATAAGGGTGTTCCAAGACTGTCTGAGAGCATTGCGCCACCAGTCCGTTAATGAAATATATTAAGAGTATGTTTGAGACTATGCTTATAGTTGATTTTTAAAGTTTTTTTTTGTTTATAAATGTTTTTGTTTTTTGAATTATTTTTGACATCGGTATTTAAAAATGATCTAAAAACACACACGCACACAAATTAATCTAAAGTAAATAATAAAAATAAAAACTTTTAATTTTTTTTTAAAATATTTTTGAAACGTAATATCAAATACCCTTTAATTATGAATCCGACTGAAAGTTTAAACCCAAACATGTTTGAAAAAAATGAAAGAATGATGACAATTGACATTAAAAAAACATAGAAGTTCAATATCAACTGGTATTTAGGCTAATAAAAATTATAATTTGTAAGAGTTTTAAAAATTGTACGAGAAAAAAAATATAAAAATCCTTGATTAAGAAGAATTTGTAATATACTTATTTATTATAATTTGTTGTTTAATTAGAATGCTAGTTTCAAGATTAGATTAAACTTTTCTTTAAGTAGTTTATTTCATTAATTGTTTAGGATCTAATACTCGTATTCAGAAGCACAAACACAAACATGAAAAGATATAAAATAAGCTATATATATATATATTGATAAAATATTGAATGAAAAACATCATCCATCTCGATTTTTCTAATTTTTTTTAAGTTTATTGGTATGTTTGTTGTTATAATTAACTATTACAGTACTCTATCCTTATCTTGCAATAGCTAGCAATTCTTTAATTAAAGAATTAATGCGCTACTCGTTAACCGGTGAGAATTTATATATATACAGAGAGACAGAGAGCGCGATATTACATTCACTGAGGCCGGTGGAGTACAGCGACGAGTAATGATTACTGGATCGGTCAGCATTCATCCCTTCTCCCATGCCGTTTCAGTGAATCGATTCTCGTTCTTCTAACAAAAAACTAACACGTTAAGAAAACATTTCGCAAACCAGAGACAGCTTAACTCGGAGTTGTTATGCTTTTCGAAGGTTGCCGATTCTTGAAATATAAGTTTTTTATTGGTGTCGAGTCAGTGGAAACTGGAAACTGCAGGGTGAGTTCTGAGAAAGCAATGATTTGGCTCTGATTCAAAAGCATACAGTTAGAAAGTGATGAACCGTTTTTATAGTTAGGGTTACCACTATTGCACGCGACTACCGCTGCCACTCTCCACCCCTCTCCCTGTTGGTATTTGGCAAGCAGGGTTAGGAGCTGAAATGTTCAGAAACACAGTGATGTTTTTGTTTTTTTAGACGACGTAGTTCTGACTGACCACTATTCAGCTTATTTGACGAGTTCATACCTGCTATTAAACTAAGGGAGACATTCATTTTCAGTTAAAAAGTGACTATGTCCATGAATATGATCACCCGGGGAGTAAGAATATGGTGTTTCAAATGATGGGGTCAAAAACCATTTTGTCGATATATTGATTTGAATTTTTAAATTTAATACCGTTGGATTTGGTTTTTATATTGATTTGTTGTTTATAAATTATTTGTGTTTATATATGAGACTCTCAAGGTTTGTTCTAATGTGTAAGGGGATAGAAATATAAAGAAAAACACAAGTTTTTCGTAACATTACAATCGTTTCCTGGTCAAAACCTGAGAAGCTCATCCAAATTTCTATGAGCGCCAGGGAGGCGGCGGCGAGCAAATAAATGAGCATGGACTTGGGTCCAAGCACACCCGCAACAAGCTCCGGCGCTTCTAGGCTCCGCTTCGAGCCGAGGATCCTTTTTTTACTTTGAATTTTTTAGTTTTAACTTTTTTCTTAATTATTTTATACCATGTATACAATATGACATCGCGTTTTTTAGTGTTATTTGATTTCTATAACATCGTGTTATTAAATTAATATTGAAAAAATATAAATAATAAAAACTAAAGTATAGATGAATTTGTGTGTTTCTGATGATTAAATCCAGTGAAAATATAGGAGAACATGTAAAAACATATAAAATATAGAAAAATGAAATAAGAAAATCAATAAATCCATATATATCCTACAGCGAAGACAAACTAAATATGATCTACCTTTTGATTTTATTTATTGCTCAACAACCAAGCAAATCACAGACAAAAACTTATGTTTATAAACCAAACATGCTCAGATCAATCTCGTCTTGTCTCCTACTGTTTGTCTGTCACGTTTTGGACATCATTTTAGTGTCTGTTTTGAGTTGTGATACGTTTTGAAACTGTTTATTATTTAGAAATGTATTCAAATAATAATTTTTTATTTTTTAAATTATTTTTGACAGCACATTAAAATGATTTAAAAATACTATTTTATTAATTTAATTTTTTTTCACAAATACTTTATGATCGGAATGCAGTCTTAAACCTGATCATAATGTATGTCTCACGATAGATTCAGACTACTGTTGCTGCACGGCCTATAATTTTATGAGCCTACGGTAGGTAGATTAGTAGATTGTTTTGCTTATAATATTTCAGTGTAGTATTTTTTAACTTTTTTTTTTGTATTGTGTTTGTTTTATAAAATATTTTATAGAAAAATAATTAATAAAAATAGAATAAATTCTTAAATATAATTTTTAAAAATATTTTCCACTCGTAAGATTTTATAAAATATCTGATAAATATCAATTCGCCTACAATATTATCTCATCATCATTTACATATCATTACTGTCAACTCACCACAACATCCCTCTAAAATATTTCACTGGGAGTGAATAAAAAAAGTGACAAATTAATTAAAATGAGTAAACTAAAAAAATAATTTAATTAATTAGAAAAGTCAATTAAATTAATTATGATATTTTTAAAACTTTCATTTTGGCTTAATTTTAGTTTTTTAAAGATTAAAACCAGTAAATTGAAATCGAAATTATTCAAATTAAAAAATATATACCATAAAATCAGTAGCGGGCCTTTGATTTTGTTACTATAAAAATCAGGATGGTACTAGCCTACTAGGCTACAGTAGAGCTTGCCATCAGTCATGTCATGCCAACTAATTAAGTATGGATCCAAGGCTTTTTTTATCATTATTTTCTTAATTTTTTATTTAATAGAAAATGTTAACTATTCTATTTTTACTCTGAAAAAAGTGGATTTTTTTTTTGTAAATCTTTTAAAAGTGTTGTTTGCTATATAATTTGGTAGCAGAAATGGCAATAAGAGTTATTGAGGAGTGGGTTCAACGGAGTAATGATTATTTTTGAAAATATTTTTTATTTTAAATTATTTTTTTTGGTATTTTTCAATTTTTTTCATTTAATTTTTAAAAAATAAAAATATATTATTTTAATATATTTTTAAATAAAAAACATTTGAAAAACAATAAACAGTAACATAAAAAGCGTGGTAAGAAACAATTCGTGCGGAACGAGGATCTAGTAATCTGACACCGTCACATGCAGTTATTCAATTACCTCCAAGAAAGTAATGCTATTAAAAAAATAGCATTACTTCACTAGAAAGTAATGCTATTTTTTTTATAAAAAAAAAACCCGGTTAGTTTCTGCTTTTATACATTAAAAACCAAATCAAAACCTGTTCGTTCTTGCTTTGTTTTTTTTTAATAATTTTGATTTAATTATTTTTATAAATAAAAATCAAACTGAATCAAAAATAATTACCCCTACTCAACACCATCATTATCTATCTCATTTTTTCTCATTTATTTTTTCATCATTATCATCTTTATTATTATTATTTTTTCACTATCATTATCATCATCATCATCTCACAACTATTTTCTTCTCTATCACCATTTAAAAATATTTTATATTTAAAATATTTTTAGAATACTATTTTTCAAGCCAAATATTAAAATATATTTTCCATGAAAAACAGTATACATGTAAGCTATTGTACATAAAACAAACAACCCTGAAATTTCTATGACTACCTTAAAACCATTATAATTATAGTTAATTTTGGACACGGTATATAAAATAAAATAACTATTATATCATATTAATTTATTTATAGTTTAGTTAATTATACTTTATTACATAATTTATTAGATGCATGTAAGAATATAATTGATATGGCAATAGACAGTGTGTGTGTGTGAGGAAATGTTATAGGTTTTTTTTTTTTGGCAAATGGAGCAGACAATCATGATCAAACATCTTCATTCGGCCTACTCTACTTGCTCGTTTTCCACCATTCAAAATTTGATATGGTCTTTTGGAATACACCTCTTCCTGCTGGAGTCGATCAATGTTGTCATTAACATGACACAAATTTAATTAATCAGCGGTGAGAGAGAGGAGCACATTTTTAATCAAAAAAGGAAGCCACGAAAGGACTTTTATTCGTAATGTGAAACAGGTAGAGCCATGGAGAGAGTTCATTATCTAATGCCAATTTAAAAAATCAATACAAGGAAAGTGCCCAGTAGCGCATATTGCTCTGCTTCAAAGGGTCATGAATCTTGCACCAAGATTAATTTTAAGCTGTTTATTTGTTCAGGGACGGAAGTCGCTAACATGATATGGTGTCAGATTATACAGGCAGAAGTAAAATCTGATTCTAATAGCATACATTACCCATAGTAACTGATTTTGGAGTGATTTTTAACAATAGAACTTCCGAATTTTTCTCTCTCGAGAAACTAGAATAGTTACAAATTGTTTTGGGAAATTGTACCTGATCTTTGTTTACTGTCCTGTAATCGATGTACAGAAAGCTCCCAAAAATCATCCGACGTGCATAGCAGGAGTACTTTAACGTGATGGGAGTTGAATATGTTTCAAGAGGTCAGTTGAGATTGCTGATGATTGGAAGGGAGACAGTTTTGCTACAGGGATCTCCATCTTTCATAAAGCTGCATCTGCTGTTCCAAACCCCCATCAGGTAGTTGTTTAAAATATATTCCTGTACACTTTTCAAAGGCACCACAAGAAACCGGTGACCATCAGTGCCAAGTTTGTAACAGATATCATAGTATTATAAAAGAGTGACTACACTGTATTCGGGAGAAAATCTCACTGTGCTTACTATTTCAAGAGTTGATGGTTGAATTACAAGAATGTCAGCTTTTACTTCTTCAAGAAGTACATCCCATCTCTTAGTTCTAACTTCTCTTCAGAAACTAGACCTGATAAAAAGCTTTGCAATTGTTGGAGTGACTTGTCGTAAGGAGGATCGGCTACGCAAAACATCTGGAACACCATGATGTTTGGAGTGATTTGGTTCAAATAAATCCAACGAAAGTAATGGGGCATGTTTAAAATTTTAAAACATTCGCACCTTGAGAGTATTGTGAATGCGATCCAATGCCATGCTGCCGAAATTGGTTAGCATGCCCATTATAAACTTCTACAAGACACCAACTTAAGAAAGTTAGAGAACAATGAAACTTCAAAAAAGTTTAAACACAACTAAATCTAATTTTCATTTTATTTCCATTATTTTTACTTGAGAAGCCGTTATCCGGATATGAATCCTCACCCCACCCCACGCCCCATCAAAACTGACATTCTTTGAAGTTTAAATACTGCAGAATCAACAGCTCATTAAGCCATTTAACCTGTCAATGCTACAGACAAGCAGGCATGGAAGCAACTACACTAAATTCAATTTTACAGTCGAACAAGTTTATGACAGTTAAAAATGTGACTGAAATGATAAACTACAGTTAAGATGAAAAGGAAAGTCTGAGAATAAATCATTGGATTTCATTACACTAGACACTGGTTTCAAGCATCAAGCATTCAGTGAAAGGTGAGAATATCTAGGATAGTCACGTCACAAACCTCATAGATGGTCATTTCTTTTCGTATCTGGTCCTCGACAGAGGCTACAGATCTCTCTCCGTCCTCCTCACCTCCTAACAACTCCTCACAACCACCAGCATTGCCACTGTTTTTGCCAGCATCAACAATGCCTTCCACTAGGGTAAATACATGATCATTCAAGTCTTTGCCCGGTGATTCTGTAAGAATCCCCTGCGTATAGAAGAGAGGTGAAAGCTATCAGCATAACCCTAACTTTTCAACCCGTGAAATACTAAATGAAAAGCCAACCCAAACCATATAGAGACCTTTCAGCCAAACTTGCTCAGTCAACATAACAATCATCGTATTTGTTAAAACTCTGAGCAGGCATTTTATCAATCTCAAGAAGTGACTGAACATTAAGAATTCAAATATACCTTGCTTATCCAAAAATTTATCCTCCGATTCAACACGTCCACAGGTACCCCAATAGCAGTGGCAAGCTTATTTGAGGTCCAACTAAAGTAGAAGCAAACACACTTTTACACAATCAATGAGATACACATCCAGTCTTGCAGTGAAAATGATTCCTGAGCTTACCTTGTTTGGTCTTGAAATTGCATGATAACTGCAGCATGTATAGGAGCCACACTTAACTGCATTGCTCTATCTTCAAATTGCAACTCCAACTAAAACAGCAAATCCCAAGACCACAAAAAAAAAACTTTAAAAAATGAAATAAAGCATTGTAATATATCGTGTGATTGCAAGAAAATAGAGAACTGGCTGGAGATTTTGGAGCACCTAACCTTGACTGTTCCAAGATTTTTCTTCCAGAGTAGCTTACGAGGGGTCTTGATTTCATGGAATCTTTTTGCATAATCAGTGAGTAGCTGGTTTACAGGTTCAGGTACATTAAGAGCCTCATCCTGATTTCAAATGCAGCAAAATTTGGTGCTTGTCAAAATGTATTTGTGATGAAAAGAGTGGACTTGAAAGACAAGCGTGCAGGAAACAAAAACATAATACATGACACAGGATCATACCAAGCTTGCCAATTTCAGACAGTGAAAAAGGAATTCAAGAATGTTGTTCAATTATTTATTTCAAAAGGGGGGAATGTGGAGCCAAATGCTGGAGGCATATTTAAGTCACACACACAAAAATAGCATCAGCACTTAATAACACTATTTCAATGTGCTTGCAGGAATCATTGTTGAAGCAGACACCAAATGGACAAATCTAAAGCAACCAAGGTCCTCATATGGACCAGTTGTTTTCAATTACAATTAACTTCAGAAAGTGAAAGACAGTACATTGTCCTGCCTAGAATAGCTTCGACTAGAATAGAAAATTGCTTTTACATAAGCCCTCCAAAGTTTCATCAAAAAGCACGTCTTAATATATCACCATGAACCACCACTGCCCCAGTACCTTTCTTTTAAAAGAAATTGAATATGCCTCTCAATAACAGCAACAGACCAACGGAAAGGTTTTCCTTGGTACCTGGATTGGAGGCCAAAAATTTGAGGATAGGATTGTAGCATTGAGCATATCCATAGATGCCCCTGTTTCTGCTGGTTCTGAACCTAAGAATTCATTCTCCATAAGGAAATTTGTCAACAAAAATTCAAATGCTAATAATAATTCATTTGCAAGAGTTGCCAAGAGCTATCTGGTGCAGGTAAAATCTTCTATTTTTTTTATGGTTACCTGTTCGAGCTGACTTAATTGTTGCTTTAATATTGTGGTTTGTCCTCTTGGAATCAATGAGATCATTAAGCATAATTTCACACCTTTGCATACTACTCTCTCCAAAATGTATCTGGAACATGACAAAAAATTAATTAAAAGGCTGGAGCATTTTATAAACAATTAAACACAATTGAACATGCCCCAAATGGTAAATCTAATTAAAACAAAGATCACAATGGTCTGTGGAAAACCTACCTTGAGGAGTTCTAAAGTACGTATTTCCAAGTCAATATCATAATCAGATTTGTTGAGAAGCTTTTCGGCCAGCATAACACGGTATTCATTGACTAGTTGGTCTTTTGAACCAATTATGCCAACAATCATCCCTAGTATGTCAACCTTCCTTTGATTCCTGCTGCCCTTCAATGGATCAGCCTCAACAGGATCAGGCACCCAGCTGAATGGTCAATAAAAAAGTTAGCTTTGTATGCAGCAGAAGGATATATACTAACATGTTAGCTTTGTATGTAGCTGAAGGATAGTAACATGTTAGCTTTGTATGTAGCTGAAGGATATATACTAATCAACTAAGTCTACAGAGTACACTCCATTTCCAAATTACAACTTTGCATACCACGCAGCATTGGCCCATGCCTGCTTGTCATCCGTATTGAAATCATCATCAGCACCAACATTCTCCTGACTTTCCTCATCCCTATTTAATTCTTCAAGAAGACTATCGCCAGTAATTCCAGATCCATTTGGATTCCCACCAGTCCCATCAGTGAGCATGGTGACAATGCATTTTATTGTATCTTTTCTACCCCTTAAATATTCTTTTATTGGTTCACCGACAGCTTCGAGAAATACACCAGCCGGGTCAATTGTCCGCAGTGCTTTAATAGTCGAAACATACTGATGCAATATATCATTGGTTGAGGCACCTGCAGTGAGCAGGCGATATCTCAATGCAGAAATAAAAGACTCCACAAGTTTAGAATGCTGTCCAGTATAGTCAAGGCACTGCTTCAAGTCTTCGATTGCAGGAGAGCTGCAGAGGTCATTAAATTATTAGGAAAGATGAGAATTTTCCCAATAGCATCTTACATTACATTATCGAAGTACATTTATTTATATGCATTATACTTATTGTGCTGCTCACAAAGAGGTTTGGATAAAACCTTATTTGCTCAAGTACTTGTAGCATCAAAAGACAAGCAGGATTCAGATCCTACAAGCAAAGAGTAAAGGAATAGCAACTAAAACTGGATTGATACGGTTTCAACACTTGTTTCAAGAGAAACAAATACATAGAAATAATTCATAGTCAAGATCTAATTTCATCAATGCTTGTCCCTGTCCAAATGGGATCCAAGACTTCTCGTGCTTTACTAATATATTGGTTATTAATATCTATGAAGAACATGGAGAGAGAGACAGAGAGTTAATGAATCGCCAACAGTGCCAGTATACCAAATCTATTTACTTGTAAATTTAAACAGTAATTGGTGAAATTTCAAAAACACTTTCTAACACAGGTAACCATGACCAGGTTTATTTCTTCTTTCCAATCACTCTACAATAGTGTTCTGAAGGTGAAAATATGCCCAGTGAAAAGTGCTAGTTTTACACGACATTTTGGATTCCTTAAGTGAGAATGTAGACACCAACCCCCATTATATTATGTTTGTTACACAGGAATCTCATAATCATCTTTTAAATTAAGGCAAAACTATAAATATATAACACCAGATAACAGTAACTGTCATTGCTGCCTTATGTATAGGAATCTGCAGAGGAAAATGAGGCTAAAGACGAATCGGCTGAGGAATATGAGGTTAAGAATCCAAAATACTTACCTGTCAGGATAGTCAACAATAATCTCAAATAGTTTGGAAATCCTCAAATCTTGCAATGTTTCATAAGCAAAATACTCTAGTCGCAAATGCCATCTAACAAGTCCTTCAGAGGGAGCATTAATTGCAGGATAACAAGCTGAAGGGTGAGAAGCAAGAGGTGACCTGGGACCTGGTGAGGGGCTATAGTTGCTAGTTGTCTCACCAAGATAAGCAAGTAGTGCGTGCAAGAATTGGAGAGGCACGGCCTGTAATTATTATTCAAGGAATCATCTATCAATATTATACAAGTACGAGAATATGCAGAAAAGAAAAGGAAGGCATAAAATAATTTAAAAAATACAATGAAACTAATGTGTGAAATGGCATGAAGAGCCTTTTTAATGCTAGCAGATTCTGAGTGACTGGACATCACATTTATAACAGAATGACAATAATATTTGCTATGACTGCTATTTGTAGTGCATTACCATTTAAAATAGTGTATCATTATAGTGCAATACATAATTGTGCATCTGATCCATGACATTCCGTGTGCATTCCTCATGTAACTTGACAAGTGCAGTTTGTCAATTTAATGCAGCACATGGAAGGTGATACGAGACAATAAAAATAGTATAACTATCTACGATGCAGCCATCGCATGGGGTGGAAGAAATGTAAGCGCTGATAAACACTGGAAACAACCTTGATCCACTCTTTAATGGAGCCCAAAACTGAAGCCCTGTAATCATCACCGGCCAGATCATGTACTTTAGCCTGCCATTCAAATAGGAAATATGTTGTTATAAATAATTGGGTTACATAATTCAGAAGATAAATGATGCCGACTAACTTAAATATGTTGCTCTTATTTGTGTGTGCACACGTGGGTGCAATAATTATAAGATTGTCGGATAAAATATGGTAAAACAAAAGAAAATCAGAGTAGAAGCAAATGAATTTGGCCAAGCATTGATTGCATGGAAAATCAAACCCTCACTTTCAGAAGCAAAAAGATGGCAGACGCATAGGCATCTTCAGTCATAGATGTGAACCCAAGACTTCTAAGGTCACGTACAACCTTTCCAATATTCTTCACCAAATTGTTATTCTCTGTTAATTTCCCTTGTAGGCTAAATTCATCAATATCCATCGCACCATTCCTTTGTAACATTTTCCCCATCTCATCTAAATCCATGTCATCTTTATCTTGAGAAGCATCATCATCACCGCCATTAAACTCTCCATCCATTATTGTACTCAGCTCCTCCAGCCTTCCCTTAAAATACCAGTGTAGTAGTTCTAAGAAGATTATAAATCACGGAAACAACACTACAAATTAAACTTCATATCAAAACATTTTTAGTCACACATAAATCACTAACAACGAAAAGCATACTAATTACGAGGCACGCATACCAGGAAAATGGCGAGGAAGACTAGCCATTAGAACTGAAGAAACCATCAATTGATACTTAGAAAAAAGATATTCTCTTTCGTCATCAGAATCAGGTTTTCCTTCCAGTAATAAAGCACGAACTAACAGTAACAAACACTTCTCCTGGTGCTGTTTCTCTAACGAAATCTCTTCAAGTGCTGTGCACAAAACTTGCGACAACTCAATTTCACAATTAGCTCCTACATTGCTATAACAATCAAAATGCCGCCAAAAATTTGACGCTAAATTTCTCTCGAAAGTTTCCTGTCATAAAAAAAACACATTTAATTGCAAATGCTTAAAGCGTTCCGTTAAGAGAAGCATTTACATACGATACCTCTAGCGACTTGAGAAAGAAATCGCGAACGAGAGAAAGGAGGCCGTGCTTGCAGAGAATTTGAACGTCAGAGAAGAGATCGGAGGCGTCTCCTCCGTCGAGAAGAGATATGGTGGCGGAACAGAAACTGGCGTAGCTGTGAACAATTTCTTGAACTGTATCGGCGTTGAGTGTGTCCAGGATTTCTAGATTATTTACTAATGATAGAGTTGATTCTTCCATTCTCTACAAAACCCTAGAGAGAAAGAGTGGTGAAGTTTCAAGTTTGGGAGGGAGGGAGCGTGAAAATAGAACATTTGTTTAGATTGTTTTGTTTCTGTACCTTGGTCCTCGTATTGTACACAGTTTTCGAAGATAGTAGTAACGTCGAGCAATGTTGTCGATCGAGTACTGAATGGAGTATATTTTTCTTGCCATTCCAGATTGTCCTCAGAGAAAACAGGCTCTCTATGAATGCACTTAGTGGTTTTTTTGAATTGTATTTCAAAAGTATTTATAAAAAAAGTTAATATGTTTTAAAGTATGATTGAGATTGTTTTTTAAAATATTTTTTTATGATAAAAACATCAAAAAAAATTAATTTAAAATAAAAAATATATTTTTTTTAAATTATTTTTTTAAATATAATGCAAAAATTCTTCTTTTTTGTTGTTGTTGTTGTTTCTAGAGAGGTTCAAACTGGATAGTAGAGACAATGGAAGAGAAAATAAACTGTTGTGGAAGACAGGTTAGAATGATCACGATACATCATTACATTGTAAGTATTAAAAGATGTTTTGAAAATTCTTGGAGGTACTTAGTAGCGAGGGACTAACATGAAGGCATGCATAAACGTAAGGGGTTTTATTGATTTTTTTTAAATTAGGTGGTTATGCCAAGTTTTTTTATTATTATTATTAAAGCCTGAAAGCCCACAACTCAGGTCGAGCCGGCCTAGTGGTCCGAGTAGCGGAATCAAGATGTGCTCAATCCGTAGACAAATTAATCGGACATGTAATGGCCCAGGATTATACCCGGCCCATAATATATGTAATGTAAATGTAATGTCCCCACATGCATCTCTTTATCCCACGATATCCTTAAAACAAAATCACAAAAATAAAAATATTGATTGATATTTTGACTCCTTTATCGTAGCTAGCTGCTGCGTTACAAGATGTGACCGTTAGAAGCCCCCATTTCAAATTCACAGAGAACAAACCAGTCAAACACAAGAGACACCCCACTGGCAAAAAAAAATGAGAGAAGAGGACCAACTGCAACAGCCACTAACACCAGAAGAATTGATGCAAGAGCTCAGATTCAAAGCCACTGAGCTTCTTCTCAGGGAAGAATGGCAAGAATCCGTCCAGGTCTACACCCAGTTCATCAATCTCTGTCGAGACCAGATCTCTGACAAGTCACATCAAAATCACCCAGACCCAGATCTCCTCACCAAGCTTAAAAAATCCCTCTGCTTAGCCCTGTCAAACCGTGCTGAAGCACTTTCCAGGCTGAGAGATCTCACAGAAGCGCTCAAAGATTGTGATCAAGCATTGAAAATTGAGAGTACCCATTTCAAGTCCCTTGTTTGCAAAGGCAAAATCTTGCTTAGTTTGAACAGGTACTCAATGGCCTTGGATTGCTTCAAAACTGCTATTCTAGATCCACAGGCTAGTGGAAACCTTGAAACTCTGAATGGGTATGTGCAGAAATGCAAGAAACTGGAATTTCAATCGAGGACTGGAGCTTTTGATCTCTCTGATTGGATCCTAAGTCGGTTCCGTGGCAAATCTCCAGAGCTTGCTGAGTACACTGGTCCAGTGCAGATTAAGAGGTCTGAGCTCAGTGGAAGAGGCCTGTTTGCAACAAAGAACATTGATGCAGGTACCTTGCTATTAGTGACCAAAGCAATTGCCACAGAGAGAGGTATACTGTCAAGTGAAGATTCTGGTGAGAATGCACAGTTGGTCATGTGGAAGAATTTTGTTGATAAAGTTGTAGATTCTGCTACCAAGTGTGAAAGAACTCACCATTTGATTAGCACATTGTCAGGTGGTGAAGATGAGGATAAGCTTGAGGCACCTGAAATGAGTCTCTTTAGGCCTGAGGCAGAGGGGATTGGAGAGTTGAATGAGAAGCTTGATAAGGTAAGAATTTTGAGCGTATTGGATGTGAATTCACTTGTTGAGGATTCAGTGTCAGCTAAAGTAATTGGGAGGAATAGTGATTATTATGGTGTTGGACTATGGATTCTGGCTTCATTCATTAACCATTCATGTAATCCTAATGCTAGACGCTTGCATGTTGGGGATCACATGTTAGTTCATGCTTCCAGGGATGTTAAGGCAGGTGAAGAAATCACATTTGCATATTTTGACGTGCTTTCTCCATTAAGCAAGCGGAAGGAAATGTCAGAGACATGGGGTTTTCATTGCAGTTGCAGGAGGTGCAAATTCGAAGAAGAAATGTGTTGTAAGCAAGAGGTGAAGGAACTAGAGATAGGACTTGAAAGAGGGATTGATGTGGGCAGTGCAATTTATAGGCTCGAGGAAGGTATGAGAAGATGGATGGTGAGAGGGAAGGGGAAAGGCTACATGAGGGCATCATTTTGGGCTGCATATTCTGAAGCTTATGGCTCTGAGAAATCTATGAGGAGGTGGGGAAGACGGATTCCGGCCGTCGATATAGTGGTGGATAGTGTTGCAGAAGCTGTGGGATGTGATGAGAGAGTACTGAAGGTTTTCATGCAAACATTTAAAGGAAATGGCCTTAGTGTGGTGGATATGGAGAGATCACTCAAGCTGGGAAGAGGAGTGCATGGAAAGGTGGTCAAGAAACAACAGGCCTTAAGGTCCCTCCTTGACCTTGGCACTCATGATGCTTGACCATTTAGGCTACTGAGCTAGTAGCGATGCCAAGTTTTTTCTTTTCTTTTTCCTTTTTCTTCTCTTGTCTCTTTTATTTATTTATTTTACTATTGCAAGGTCATTTTTTTATGTTGTTTTGTGCCATATTGACACGATCTGTAGCTTTTGTTTTCTAATAACAAGGAAACACTTTTTTATTATTTTTAAAATGTTTTTTATTTAAAAATTATTTTCAAAGTGCCATATTTTTGATATTAACATATTAAAACAGTTTAAAATAATAAAAATAATAATTTTAAAAATAAATTAAATTTGTTAAAAATATTTTTAAAATACAAAAATAAACTTGGTTATACACCCCATCATGCAACATCGTAGTTAAATATAGAGGAAGCATTTAAAAAATGTTTTTTTGAAAAGAAAAAAAAATTGTTTTTACTTTAAAAAGATATATTTTAAAATTATTTTGCCGTTCATATCAAAAATATTTAAAAAAAAACAATACATTTATAAGTAAAAAAAACATGATATTAAATGGAGAATCATGGCAGAACGCAGAACTTAGATTTCATTGCGATCTGACAACATGCGCCTGAGCACCAAAACCATCCGGCGACACTCATTGTTGTTAAACTTGCATTTCGGATTTTACAATTTAAATATATAAACCTGGTAAAATCAGGTAAATCAAATCCTATTGAAATCAGTCCAAACTCAGAAAAATCAGTCAGAATTATAAAATCAAACCTTATATTTGCCAACACTTCGACCCTAGAAGCAATTTGTGACGGACTAGCATCTAAAATTATTTTTAATTTTATTATTTTGCTATTTAATCCTTGGACGAGGAGTGGATTAATTCGCCACTCCAGCAACAGGGGATTGAGCATAACTCCAGATTAGGCATATGAAAATACTTAATTATCATCAATACCTGCCTATTTCTTTTTCATTAGCAAGAAATAATGTAATCTATTTTTCCCCATTATAAAAGTAAAGTTATAAATCATTTATGTTGACAGTAAAGATATGGTGACCTCAAAAGAAACTCAAAACTACACTTTGCACAAGTTCCTGATGCAAACCATTAGAAACTAGAAACAGCACCTGTACGATTGCAACCCTTATGGGGGAAGCTGAGAGGATACAGAAGCACAGTTCTCACCTTGACCTCCCCGTTGGAAAGAAATTTTCCCAAGCTGTGTATAATCAACCTCGTGTCTTAAACCTGATTAGGCAACAGTTAATCCTAAACACTCCCAGACGCTGACAAAGAGCAAAATTAGGAATTTAGTCTTACCCTGATGTAGCCATTTTGATTCCAGTCACAAAACCTGAAAGCCTGTCGCAAAAAAGAAATATTGATAGTGGGTAGATGAAAGAGCAATCCTGATATTCTCAAATTGCAGACAGAAAAGAGAATTAAGAACATGCCTCCAATAATTCCTTATCAATCACAGCCTCTTTCCCAGACAGCTCTGTCTCCACCTTCTCATCTTTTTTTTCCAGACAAATCTGCAACAGACTTGGGTTTTGTACCTGCATCTTTCAAGTCAGTCTTGTCCTCAACTGCTTCCTCTGCCCTGTTTCTTTCATCACCAGCCAGAGGCTCATGCTCAGCATCCTATTGATCTTCCCCTCGCCTTTTTCTGCTAAGCATTTCACCCAATAAAACAACTTATACAGGATGTCGTACCCCAACTTGATATGCGACTATTTTGCAAGAGAGAAGTCGTCTGAAAGTTTATAATATCTATCAAAAACTTAAAAAGAAGAATTATTGCCTCATTAGAAGAGTACTGCCCAGGGTCATCCATTTGTTCATATTCTTCGGGATCCTCCATTTCTTCACTTTCTTCAGGATCCTCTGGGTCTTCCTCAGCTTCACTTTCTTCTTCCTGCTTAGGCTTATGAATCATCATCCTGCATGACAGTTTTTTCATCATCCAGCTAGTCTGCACGTGACATTTCACTGTTAGCAGATTTAGCTATCACAGGTAGCTCACTAGTCTTCAGGCGCGTTCCTAATGATTTGAATGATTGTCATTAATGTCCTTCACATCCACATCCCCCCCACCCCCCCACCCCCGCCCGCCCCACTCCCACTGCCTCTTGCGTTGATTTATATTAGAGGAACATTGGAAGATGCCTTAGCAAGTGAAACAAGTAAAATTCATCTAGATGGAGTAACCATTGTGAACCATCCCGGAGAAATGTCAAAAGACAAGAGCCCATTTGATATTGAAGCATCTCATAGAGTGATTCAGCAAACAAGGTTTGTGTCATGCGCAAGCAGCTACATATTCAGAACAATAATAAGATACGAATGAAACATCAAGATCCACCTATGTGGATCTGCCCTCTTTCAGCAAAGAGGAACCGCATTGATTCCTTGAAGCTCTTGTTGGAGTTCGCTCCTGCCTAATTTCAAGTCCGCGTTTCTGCTCTCATCACCTCTCCCTCCCCTTATTGCATCGTTCCAAAATGCGCTCCCTTATCCGCTTTCTTTCTCTTTCTCGTTCATGTTCCCATTCCCTTTTCCATTCTCGTTCTCTATCTCTCTCCCTCTTTTAACTCACATTCTCGAAGATAGCTAGATTTCTCATCCCTGCACTCATCAATCCTCAGATGGGCACAATGATAATTAGACTCAAGTGATGTTCCATGGAAGCCTTTTCCTGTACCATTGTCCCTTTAAGAAGGAAAACTAACTCCATGGCCGGGATTTGGCGAGCTTTGAGGATACAATAGATCATCAAAACTTCTCTTAGGAGCTGCCCCCGGTATTGATGGAGCATGTTGCCCCTTGTATGTAGAAGAACTATGTAATGAAGAGTTGCGAGGATTGGCATCCATTCTTCCCCCGAAAGACATGACCTCGTAGGCGGTATGATGACCAGCAGCACCTCTCACTGCAAGATAGTCAATTTGTCTGCAAGAAATAGTTTGCTACTCAGTGTAATACTAGGTATATACCAGCTAACTTAGCTGTGCAAAGACAATCGCCATAATGAACAATTCTAGTGTGGTAAGGGCAGGCATACCAAGCTCCATGCTGATCATATTACTTAGCCATGAAAAATACCTGGCACCTCCATCAAGAGAAACAGATTGCAATGAATGGGATTTCAATAAGACTATACTGAAACATGTTTTGTTCCAGAAATTTAAAAGAAATTCAAATAAGCAGAAAAATAAACATATTGATCCATCACGTGAAATACAACAAAATCACGTGAAAATAATAATAGCAAGCATTTCCGTTCAGAAAAATCTTACATATTGAACATACCGGATGGGGCGCCATAAGCATTGCTGCCTCTCGGATAATACATATTATTTAAACCAGTGAGCTAGAACATGGCAAGAAAACCTGCAATTAAAAGTCAAACAAACATATTATAAAAATAAACATAAAAGGGATATCCAGTTATTAGAGAAGAAAATGATAACAACCAACCCGCAATTGATATTGTACGGAGTGCTGCTCGTGGGTTGTTTTGCTTCTTCTCAAAAACTCTAAAATAGGAGACCATGGGACTGATTTTTGAAGATTGGCAAAGAAGGCGGTATAGGATTTCCAGGAACCGCCACCAAATTTCCTGGTTTTATATCTCACTGCCTCACGGGTTTGCATTTGCATTTCACGGATTGGCTCATAAAGGTAAGGCCTGGAATTTTAATTCGTCATAGCCTGATAAAAAGCTTTTATACTCGTTCTTGAACCGGGCCTGGCTGATTGGTTTTGGAGTTGGAATCCAGTGAATTTAATTTGTCTTGCTGGGCCCCGGCTAAGTGACCAGGTTTCTTTTTTCTTCTTTTTCTTTTTTGGCGATGGAATGGATAGAAACCATTTGTTGAGTTTTAAATTATTAATCCGATTATTTTTCTTCCTCGTCCGTGGAAATTACCAAATTAGATTTGGAGGTATTAAATAGTAAGGGGCTGACAACTTGGCATTCAAAGGGAATTTTTTTATCTCTATACGAAACTGGTGGCCTCTGCATTTGAATTTATAGTTGTTACCTGTAACCGACGTGGACCGACTTGATTGTTTATATACTCGTGTTACTAGGTAATAAAAAAATAAATAAAAATTTATATTTAGATATTGTCAATATTTATTTATAATATGGGAAAAAAATAAATTTATGTGGGGTTTGACGAGACATAATCTAATTAACTTGACCAATCAAAACAAATAATAACACATAATTTTCAATCAACTCATTGTTGAGGGGATGGATTTATGTGTGAAGGGGGGGATTAAAAAATAAATAGCTATCTAAGTTTACCTAATAAACCCATAAATTCAAAACATGAGATCAATATAAGACAAATTAAGAAAACTTGATTCATATTGGAAGATTAAATTGGAAAAAAAGGGGAAATCGAGTCTTCCAATTTAATATGTCAAATTCATGACTTTGATAATCTTATAAAAACAAAACTAAACATATTATACAGGTTAATCCCAGTAAATCAAATATTTAATAAAAAATTGAAAATAAAAAAAAAAACTCATTAAACTCACTACCACTATTAATAGGTTGTGATCGCCTTATATAAAACAAATTATAAAAATTATAAAATCCAATTATCATAAGTTAAATTAAGAAATCAGAATTGAAAAGAATACAATATACATATACATGATACTTTATTTTATGGCCCAAGTATTTTATTTAATGCTTGTTTGTCACTATGTTTTAAAAAAAAATTAATAAAAATTGAAAAAAATATATTTTAAATTATTTTTTAGTATTTTTGGATCATTTTGATATGCTCATGTTAAAAATAATTTTTTTAAAAAAAATATCATATTGATATTTTTCAGAACGAAAAATATTTTGAAAAGCAATATTAATCATATTCCAAAATATATTTTTAATGAAAATTAATATTGAAAAAAAATCTCATATACCTTCATTTGAGGTTAGTAATCTGGTGAAAAAACGAATGATATATATGTGTGTGTGCTAGTTCTTCAATGTCTGGTTTATATGTTTTAAGAGTATTGCTAAACAAAATATCAAGATATTTTTATTTTTAAAAAATATTATTTTTACATGTATTGCAAAAAAATTCAAAATTAACAACATCAAACTCCTAAAAAATAAAACATTTCTTTCTTTCACTCCCGTGTAATCGACTTTTTCAAATGTTTTTTTTTATAAATGTATACATAACAATAAAATTCATATTTATATTATTTAAAATAATATTCTACTAACTCGACTCTTTAAAATACCTTATTCTTCTGATGATGGTCTAAGAAAATAGAGACCGGGACGAATAAAATGGGTAAAAAGTCTTCATGAAAGAGAAAGGCACATCATACGATACGAACCTCCATTAGCATCTCCAAGTCAATAAAATAACACTTTCTAATATAAAACTAATCACAGCATCAAGGTAGTGAAATATCTCCAGTCGATTTCTTATAAATTTATGCAGATCTTGACCAATGATTTGCTTGCACGTTCTCAATCATCGATCCAAGCAACTGTTTCAGCGATGATATAAATTCACCCCGAAGTAGAATAGGATTAAAAAAATGACCTGTGACACGCGGTGGCCTATCAGGTCATTGTTAGAACGGCACTTGCGGGGGCAGATCTTGTGCGGTAGAGAGAGGGGCTGGATAGTTCAGAAGAGGACACGTAACTATTTAACCAAAACCAATACGACAACACGGAAATGCTTATTATTATTATTATCATTATTATCATTATTATACCTGAAATTATATTTAGGTTTTAGTTTTATTACTATATTTGTGCACCCGTTGTGCACCCCGGGTCATTGTATTTTTTCACAAGAAAAAATTTCAAGTAATATAAATATATTAAAAAAACTCGGCACATGGACTCTAGCTGCGATTAAAAAAAGAGAGAGAGCAGTCATCAATGATATAAACACCAAATACTGAAATTTTAAAATTATATTTAAAAAAGATAACATACAGATATTTTAAATCTATACAAATATCTAAACCTCGCGATTCATTGAATATAAACTCAAACTTGATTAAAAAACTCAATTCCCAACTAATTTAATATCAATCAGTTAAAATAAACCTAGCAAATAAAAAAAACCAAAGAACCAGAGGAAGCAAATAGATAGAAATACATTTATTTATTTATTTCGAAAATTAAACAAATAACAACCAAAAGAATGAGAGTTATATTCCAAAGATTAAAAAATAAAAGTGTGGTGAAATAAAATTAATTATAATCTTGTAAATTATTTTAAAAAATCATTTCAAACATGAAGGATATGGCTAAGAAAAGCATCAATTTAAAAAATTAACAAAAAAAAAAGAATGGTAGATTAAATTATTTTAGATAACCGGGTCATTCTAGAAACCAAAAAAACAAAATTCACACAAAGCAAGTTAAAAAATATCAAGAGGAAGAATTTATTATTAAGAGGAGGATAAAAAATAAAGTGGGGTTATATTTATTTACTTGAATAAATATTGAAGAATAAAATGGGAAAAAATAATCATCGCTGGCAAAGAAAAATAAAAAACCTGATAAACTTAAATGAACTTTTTAAATTTGGTTCAATTTTCAAAATTCACAACAAGCAAGATCTTGACCCTGATTCAATCAATAATTTGTTTTGCCAACCAGTTTTAAAAACTTCTAATAGCTAAAAAAAGATAAAAATCAAAGGAACAAATATCGATTCTGATAGAAAAAAAGGCATATGGAAGCAGACACTTGAGTTATCGGAGATTTAAAAGGAGCTCCTAGTAAAGGTTTATTTTTTCTTCAAATAATGATGCTCGATTGAGAGCTTATTGTGACTCAGATTAGGCAGAGTTGCCCACTTACTCGGAGATCCACTACCGATTCATCGTATCTTTCTTGGGCCCTCATTAATATCTTGGAGATCAAAACGACAAAAGACAGTTTCTCTTTCTTCAGTTGAAGCGAATATCAAGCAATGACAGGAGCATGTTGTGAGTTGACTTGGCTTCATTCTCTGTTGAAAGATTTGGGTTTCTCCCACGAGCGCTTGCTTTGTTATATTGTGATGATCGAGCTGCTATACACATTGCAATCAATCTAGTTTTTCATGAGCGAACAAGACACATAGAAATGGATTGCCACTACATTAGATATAAAAATCAAGATGGATCAATAGTTACTGAAGCATGTGAACTCTGCACATCAACCGACGTGACATCTTCACAAAGCCTCCGGGAAAAGATTTATTTGTTCATATGATTCACAAGTTGGGAATGCAGGATATCCACTCTCCAACTTGAGGGGAGTGTTGAAGAGGTGTAAAGCATATAAATTATTGTTGTGCATTATGCAAAAACACATACAACTCATAACAGACACATACACAAGTGTAAAGCATATGAATTATTGTTGTGCATTATGCAACAAACACATACAACTCATAACAGACACATACACAAGCTAACATGTGTATTTTATAACTACAAAATATTGTATAAATACATAGCTAATCAGTGAATGAAATATGCAACATTATTCAAGTATTTCTTTTGTCTTCTAAACTTTCACAATAAAGAGGTTGAAATTATAAAATAAAATAAATTTAAAAAATAATTATGAACAAAATAAACAACATTCAAGAGGGTGGAATGAAAGATAGAAAAATTTATTTCACAAGAGCAAGTGCACGTTCATTTTTGCTTGGGATATTTATTTATTTATCTATTCAAAAAAATACATTTTTTCATGCTTATTTTTTAATAAACAAAAACAAAAAATGCCTCATAGCTCCACTATACACAGAAGACACAAGTCAACTTATTCACCCCCCGACATGATAAATCTACTACAATATTGACCTCAGCCATTGATAAGAGGGGGCAGCAATGAGGGAAATATAAGGCATGGACAATAAATGATTTTTTTAAAACTTTAAATGAAAAAATCTATCATTTTTTGTCGTCTAGATACTCAAAACTAAGAAAAACCATTGACGTACACGCAAAATAAATTTAAAACAGCAACTACAATATAGTTTTTTTTATTTACAAGGATCATCAATGTCATTAAAAAGCGTGAGGTAATGATAGAAGACTCATAATATGTACAACATATTTCGAGTTCAAGTCAAGACATACATTCTTTATAAAAATTTGAGATAAACAGGTTTGACTCGTTTACATGTATCTATAAAATACAATTTTCAAAGAGTAATGTTTTCTCATATAAAATATATAAATTATACACTTATTAAACATCTTTATACTCTCTCTCACACACATCAAATGTCTAGTAAGGGTTTGAGAGTTTTTGTTTCAAATAAATTTAACTTGAAAATAATGAATGTTTTATTTTAATATATTAATATAAAAAAATAAAAAAGTATTCTAAAATATTTTTAAATAAAAAACACATTTAAAAACATTTTCACTCCACCAACAAGCATTTTGTTTTTTTTTATTCTAACCATATACCACGTAGCAAACTTGGACCAAGGAAAAAAAAGGGAGAGCCCGCAACTTTTACCTTGATTATTATTATTAGTAGTAGACTAGTAGTACTACTACTACTTGTCTTGCATCAGCAGCCGATTCTCCTACTTTTTTGTTTCCTAAATGAAATTCTAGGATCTATCCGACTTCACATCTCTCATGTTTTGTTTCCAAAACCAGCACCTCCACGATCTAATCCCTTCCTAATCTTGAAAAGGGACCCACATCCTAGCTGGGTTATGACCTAATCCTTACCTTAATCAGCCCAGGCCCCAATGCTATTTTATTCTCATTTCTGTAATGTGTACGTGGATTCTTGGTCATCTTCAGCCCGGAGGACAAGACAAAGAAAATAAAACTTGGGTGGGTCAACAAAAACAAGCCACCTTCTGCTGACGCATGCCATGCCCAAAAAAGGTGGCTGCATCTAACGGATGAGATTCACAGAATATCCCGTCTCATTTCCTGACATTCTATAAAAGTAATCACTGAAAGCGCTGGTTTGATGATAATCCGGATGACCTCATCATATCAACACGTATTCATTAGAAAACTGATTGATGCAGTGTTCAACGAAGCTGATTTAAACCACGCGGGACAAAGAGCATGAGGTGGCTAGATAAGAACCACATAGTTTAAAACAATGGCCTTCAATTTTCTCCGATGTTTATCCCTAGTCTACTTCTTCTACTTTGGCAGGATACGTGTCGTTTCACGGAGAGTGCTGATGGCAACCTCAGGCTGGGACAAATGTTTACAGCCTCCGCCTTGATTCAACTCCTAATTAATCTTGCTCACACGAGGAACGGATTCGGTTTTGAAAGCAAGACTCAATGCACGACCCTGCAAGAATGGCCTGGACAAGCAAATTCCCTCCACCAAAAAGCCTAGATGCCGGAATGACAAGAAAATATACAAGTTATATCATATTAATCCAAAGCTCCCTTGAAAGCACGTGTTCAATCCCAGCTTCGGACTCACTGCACAGCACCTGGGCACCAGGTTATTTGATCATGTCTAATTTTACCCTACCGCATGGAAGAAGAATTCTCCATTGGAGGAGAAATTCTGAAGAGGCATGTACATATGACAATACATTGACCAACAATAGCGCCAAAAGAGCTGTAATTTTCAATGAAAATATCCTACTGGATAACCCTTGTGGATAAAAGTTTTGGAAAGAGCAAGTTCAAAGAATCAAGCATAAAAGTCAGATTTAGAGCGTGTGTCCTCATTCTATACACTCAATGCGAGTATGAATGGCTACCCAGTTATCGTCCGAGGTATACAAGTCAACAAAACAACCAATCAAAACCATGCATCCACAAAAGGACAAAAAAACTTCAAAAATAAAAGGGCCAGCCATCTCCTTGCAAACATTTCAAACACCTTCATTTCTCTCAAGCCCTCTCCCCCTCCCGTAGCCAAGCCTTCGTCGGGTGTCTTTAATCCTATCAAACCACCGCAAGCTCCTGTATTTCTTTTTAAATACCACTTGTCTGGTTTGGGCAGTAAAAATGCAAGGAAAAACCAGCTACAACCAGCTTCCTCCTGGTTTTAGGTTCCACCCTACCGATGAGGAACTGATCGTGCACTACCTTCGTAACCAAGCCACTTCCAGGCCATGCCCTGCATCTATTATCCCGGAAGTTGATATTTACAAGTTTGATCCCTGGCAATTACCTGGTTGGTTTCAAATTAACGGATTTCCTTTTAATCCATAATCATGCTTCACTGCTTCTAGCTAGGCCTTGTGATATTGATTGTTTAACTTGTTTGATGCAGAGAAGGCAGAGTTTGGAGAAAATGAGTGGTACTTCTTCACCCCTCGGGACCGCAAGTACCCAAATGGAGTGAGGCCGAACAGAGCAACCGTGTCGGGGTATTGGAAGGCCACGGGCACAGACAAGGCCATCCACAGCGGATCCAAATATGTTGGTGTGAAGAAAGCTCTTGTTTTTTACAAGGGCAGGCCACCAAAGGGTGCTAAGACAGATTGGATTATGCATGAGTATCGCTTAAATGATCCAAGAAAACAAGCCAAGCAAAATGGATCCATGAGAGTAAGCTCCTTTTTCGTTTCTTTTCCTCTTTATAGTGAATATATGTATAATTGGATTTTGTTACGATTATTTTCCATTTAATTTACATCTGTGCATGCATTTTTATCTGACCACGGTTTTTGTTTCTTGTGTTTCAGCTGGATGACTGGGTCCTATGTAGGATTTACAAGAAGAGGCACACCGCAAGACAATTAGAGGAGAAAACAGAAAATACAGTAGATGCCCATATGGACGTTACCCCCACCAATGATGCTAGTGAACTACAGATGATGAAATTTGAAAGAACATGCTCTCTTTCTCATCTGTTAGAATTGGAGTACCTGGGCTCAATTTCTGAACTCTTGAGTGGTGACACTTACAATTCAAATCTTGATTTCCAAAACCTCATGAACAATGCTAGAACTGACCAGGTTGAAAAAATCCAGCTTGGACAGATGTCTCCCCAACACGCAGATCGCGGGAAGTTTCAGGGGAACCAGCAGGGCAGTACCTTAAACCAGCCACTATTTGTGAACCCAACGGTGTATGGATTCCAGTGACTTGCATGATTTTGATTCTTTTGACCACTGAATCAAGAAAATTTGGGTTTATCTTCATATCGAAGCCAGCACAGTGGCTAACATCCAGTTAGAAATGTACAAATTGTTTGTTAGGATACACATACATTCATCTCGCGCAGTTGTCCACTGTGAACCAGATACCTGAAGTTTCTCTTAATGTGGCACCTACTAAGCATCTAAACATATATATTATTTACACATAAATAGGACAAGCTTGAAGGTGTTTCCATTTGTTCATAAATATCCCTTAATCCAAGGCAGGCAGCCTCAATGCATTCAATTTCAGGTGTTTCCATTTGTTCATAAATATCCCTTAATCCAAGGCAGGCAGCCTCAATGCATTCAATTTCTTCCCTAAAGATTGTGCTTCTGTTAGTGAAAATCAAAATACATTGCTGCTGGTTCTTTTGTTGGCTACAACCCATGATGGCCGCAAACAATACAGAAATGTAATCATCACCATGTCGAGCAGATTTGCAGCCGGTCATGCACCTCACATGTCTAAGAAAATATTGAAATGGTAATTTTGAGAATGGTAAAAAACAATGTGGAAAGCAAATTTGATCGATGCAACTAACCGGGTGGTTTGGTGGGTGCATGGGTTAATTTGTCGTAAGCTTGATAGCGATCTGTAAAGATAAGAACTTTAAAGGCTTTAGATTCCGATCATTACATCATCAGTACAGCTAGCTGCATTTGGAAGGTTGAATTCCATCATACTAAGTTTTATCCATTACCTGCTTCTCTGAATGAGTCAATATTGGATCACCTATAAACTCTACCGGGTCAGATATTTAATTCTAATATTCTCCGTATACTGAGAGCAATTGCGGCTACTTGTGAAAATCGTTGCTATCATTGACCGCTACTTTGGATGGTCATTGGCAAATACAGAACGTACAGTTAGAGGTGTGCACACAAGTCTTGAGCCTCAAAGACCGAGTTCAATCATCGAGTTATGGCCCGAGTGATTGTTTGTGTACGGTAAATTAGGTTAGGAGCAAAAAAGAGGTGACGCATTATTTTATCTAGAGGCATCCTAAAGCATGCAAAGACTGTTGACGAAGAAAACTAGCTAATTCAGTAGTTCATAAGGTTCACCACTTCTTTACTTTACCAACTTCCCAGTTACCTTTGCCAGACTCAATTATAAGAATCATCTCCAGTTAGGCCTTCTCTACAAATACTATCAATATTTTTGCCCTTTAAATTTATATGATCAATGGAGGAAGACAAGAATCTTCCATTAGTTTCTTCTAATTCAGATGGCTACAGCTTAGGAATGGTATTGTTGCTAGCTTGCATGGTTTTGTCATGGATTTTTATCCACAGATGGAACCAGAGGCACAAAAAAGGCCCGAAAACATGGCCTTTTGTAGGAGCTGCAATTGAGCAGTTTATGAACTATAATCGAATGCATGACTGGCTTGTTAAATACCTGTCTGAGCTGAGAACGGTGGTTGTACCAATGCCATTCACAACATATACTTACATTGCAGATCCTGCTAATGTAGAGCATGTCCTCAAGAACAACTTTGCTAATTATCCCAAGGTAACCACTTTTAATACAGTATAGTATTTAATCACCGATTCTGATTTCAATAACGTATCTACTTTGACATTTAATTTGCACTCTACCAAGTTTTGGGGTTTTTAAGGATCTTTCGGTAGTAGAATTAATACATGATAATAATGGAATTTGAAATTTCATTGAAGGGTGGGACATACCACTCATATATGGAAGTCCTGCTTGGAGATGGGATATTTAATGTAGATGGAGAGCTCTGGAGGAAGCAGAGGAAGACTGCTAGTTTTGAGTTTGCTTCCAGGAATTTAAGGGACTTTAGCACAGTAGTCTTCAGGGAGTATAGCTTGAAGCTTTCTTCTATTCTTAGTCAAGCTTCTTTCAACAATCAAGAAGTAGAAATGCAGGTAACTTTTAGAAGTTTTTAGTTTTCAGTATAATTTATTGTCACAAGGTTAGAACACCTTTTGAACACCATGAAAATTAAATCCAACCCTGCTCTACATAACATTGAAAATAAAACTTTTGTCGAGTGTTCAGTTTTCCTCTCAGAAGTCGTGCCTACAAGCGTTGCGAAAAAGCTATTCAGGCTACTTTTGATTTGTCGAATAGAACTTGTGTGGGTTTTCTCTGGTTATAGATAAAGCTCCCGATTTTTCTCTTACAGGAATTGTTAATGAGGATGACATTGGACTCCATATGCAAAGTTGGGTTTGGTGCAGAAATTGGAACTCTGGCTCCCAGCCTCCCGGACAATCGCTTTGCACGGGCATTTGACACCGCCAACATCATCGTGACGCTTCGGTTCATCGATCCATTGTGGAAAATGAAGAAATTTCTTAATGTGGGTTCGGAGGCTCTACTTGATAAGAGCATTAAAATCGTTGATGATTTCACCTACTCCATGATTCGCAAAAGGAAAGCAGAAATAGAAGAGGAGCGAGGCACTGGTAAAAGTAACAAGGTAACGTGATCTTTGTGAAAGATTTGATCTCTAGAATGATAAAAGGGATTGTGTTCACTAACCAAATTTATAATCGCTGTCAGATGAAGCACGACATACTATCAAGGTTCATTGAGCTAGGTGAAAACCCGGGAAGTAACTTGACAGACAAAAGCCTAAGAGATGTTGTCCTGAACTTTGTGATAGCAGGGCGAGATACAACAGCAACAACTCTCTCATGGGCCATATACATGGTGATGACTCATAGCCACGTGGCCGAGAAGCTTTACTCCGAGCTCAAACGTTTTGAAGAGGATAGGGCAAAGGAAGAGAATGTTAAGTTGCTTCAGATTAACACAGAAGATCCTGAATCATTCAGTCAAAGGGCAATGCAATATGCAGGATTTCTGACGTATGATTCCTTAGGAAGATTATACTATTTGCATGCAGTGATCACAGAGACACTTCGTTTGTATCCAGCAGTTCCTCAGGTATGCCAATGCACCGAATCCCATGAAAACCGTCTAAAAACTGTGGATAATAGAAAACATAGATGATTAAGTTCATTTAGCTAGAGAAGAGGGAATCTAGTCTTGGAAATCTTGGTCATGATATACATGCTTTTCACAGAAAACATGACAGCAGGAGACAGCTTAGTAAACTGTTTTTGAATGATTGCAGGACCCCAAGGGTATCCTGGAGGACGATGTCTTGCCTGATGGAACCAAAGTAAAAGCAGGAGGCATGGTTACTTATGTTCCCTATTCCATGGGTAGAATGGAGTATAATTGGGGTCCTGATGCAGCTTCATTCAAGCCTGAGAGATGGCTCAAAGATGGTTTCTTCCAAAATGCATCTCCGTTCAAGTTCACTGCATTTCAAGTAAGTTAAAAAGAATTCACGCCCACAACCAGTATGTTAAAGCTTAATCATTGTTCCGTATGATTCGTGTTTTCTTGAAAATTAAGGTTGCTAACGATCATTGATTCTGATATTCCACAGGCTGGACCGAGGATATGCCTGGGTAAGGACTCTGCATATCTCCAAATGAAGATGGCTCTGGCCTTATTGTGTAGATTTTTCAGCTTTAGTTTAGTTCCGAATCATTCAGTAGAATACAGAATGATGACAACACTCTCGATGGCACATGGCCTGAAGCTTAGGATAGCCAGGAAATCGTAAGTCTATAAGGCGTTATCTTGATGTCAATCCGAGGCAGATGCAATCAATTTCCATGAAGTTTCGAAGTCATGCCACTTCGATCTATATATAGTGACAATTGGTTTAAGGTTTAAACAGCGCATAGTTAAAAACCATTTCATACACTCCAATTATTATGTCGGCGCAAATATTCATCTGAGATACTGGAACCTGTTCTTTCTCACAAGTCACATCTGAGTTACAAAATCAAAAACAAAACCAGCATCCAGAATCACGTTGAGTAAAGGGGGAAAAGGGGGAAAAGTTGGCAAAAGAGCAAAAATGCTTCGCTAAAGATGCTGTTCCTCAGTGAGTAATCACAGAGATCAAAAACTAATCACAGATATTCCCAGGGTTAAGAAGAGGAAAGAAGAAGTGCATTTCGTATCCAATACTATTTCGAAGTTTTATTAACAGAAAATAAGTACAGGGAATAAAATATATAATCATTCACTCAACTCACAATAAAGTGCTCGGTACATTGTGTTGATCAGTGATGTTGCTTAGAAGCTGTGTGGCATGATTCTGTGTGGTGGCAAAGGGATATAAACTGATCAATGATGTTTATTGAAAAGACTCCAGATTAACTAAGCAACTTAAGCTTCTTCTCTTGCCACTCTTTTATATCAGCATCAATCTTTGCTTGAACACTAGCATGGAACCCTGGGTACGGTTCGTAACCGAAAGTGGTCTGAAGAGCCTGAAGCAAGGCAATGTAACCACCATAGTTTTGAGATCAGATTGTCAATAAACAAAAATGCATGCAGATGATGAAGAAGAAGATTAATCTAGAAGTTATACCTCCAACAGCACAAAGAAGGGAGCCATTACAAAGGCTTGAACGAGGTTATCCAAAAGTGCAGGGGCCCGTTTCTGCAGGAAATTATCTGAACTTGAGGCACATTTTAATATAACCAAAATTTATCAACTCCAGATCACAAGATCAATCACCTCAAAGACCCCATGGCCGATGAACTGTCCGGTCCAACAAACTATTTGAGCCACGAGAACAACCTGGAGAACATTTTTTATCTTTAAAATTAAATGAAACAAAACAGAAACACTATCTCTTGGATTGCATTGTTGAAAGAAAATGCGTGGATGTACAGAGTCAGACTTCAATGGTACAAGAATCAGATGTTTATGTGCTGCAAATATTTGAAGTAAATTGTACACGGAAATTGTCACACGAATCAATGTGCTCATGTCCAACAAAATGATCAGTGAAGAAGCATGCCTTAGAAACACTTCTATACTGCATTATCCTGTAGCACCGCTTGCAGCCGTAAAAACAATCAAGAACTACTTTGATCCAACTAACAAGACTCACGATATTCCATTATTGAGGTTGGATCTGACATCTACTTCCAAAACACCATTTCTCAAAATCGGATCAAGTCCAATAACAATTTAAGACACGGGGACTCTGAACCAAGGAGCATTACATTCATCATCTCTGTCTTATTTATCAGACATTGGTGACAATCAAGTACAACAATTCAATCCTCCTCCTGGTTCCAGCATCCAGATGGTATAGTACGAAAAAAGGATGGATTTAGTTGTTCACCAGTCAAATTTACAGCCAAAATCCAGATCCCAAACAAATGCCTTACCTCATATATCATATAAAGTCGGATGCGCCAAGAGAGCCATTCAAATCCAAAGAAGGCCTACATTTCTCAAGCCTTGACTACATGCCTTGGAAAAGTACGCATCTAGAATTCTAGATGTGAAATATGACATATTCTCTACAGGAAACATATGGTTTGAAATTACTACTGGCCTACTAATTAAAGCTTTCTGTCAAGAATAGCAACAGACCAGGCTGTATGAAGAGCCATATTAATTAAGGCCACGTTGACAAACAAATTGGAACATCGGAAAGGAAAGAGATTTCGAATTTCTTCTTAGGTGCTTGTTTTGACCCTACCAATTCGCAATATATAACTTTCATGAGGACCAGGTTATTGAATAGAAGCCATCTACTTTTTAAAAGACACGTTTCTGCTTCTACAACAAACGCAAACTACAGCTTCCAGCGAAAGTTTTAATGATCTTAAAGCAAAGAGACGCAGCAACATGATCATTTCCAATTTGACCGTGGCTACAAACTTGTATGAAACCTCGTATTCAGGTCATCAGAAAAGAAGAAAAAAAATATCTAACGAGGTATATGAATATGTGGCCATCATTGAAATTTCTCAAGCCTGGACTCAAAAACGGCAGACCACACAACATACTCGTTATTCTCGGGTTATGAATTTCCATGAACAATAAGCTATCATCAGCAACTGAACATTATTGTTCAATACTTGAATACCCAACAAACAAAAACTACGAATAACACCAGAAAAGAAAAGGAAAAAGAAAAATTACCTTCCAAGCAAGAGAGAACCCAAGCCAACTAGCCACAAAACAACTAGCCACCCAACAAAAAACACAAAGCAAAGCAGCCAAGGAACCAGCTTTTGGGTCCAAACAGATATAAAAAATAGCATAGATCATAACAAGAAAGAACCCAAGGTTAAACAAGAGAACAATATCATCACCAAAAAGAGATAACTCGACTCGAGGTAGATTGAACAGAGGAGGTGTGAAATAAAGAATCAAAGAAGCTGTGAAAAAGATTGGCCAAACAAATATCATGTGAATCAATATGTTTATTGAGTTCTTATGGTATGCACCATAGAATGCAAAGTGCTTCTCTAGGTCAAACAATCCATACTTTCCCATCAAATCCAGAAAGAAAAGGCAGAGAAAAGGATGATTTTTTTTTTCCTGGGAAAGTATAAAGGTGTCGCGAGCGTGTTTTCACAGGGGATGGAGAAGGAATCTATGAGATGAGATGTTGCTTTCAGCGGGGGGAGGTTTCTTAAATTTGATAACCAGCACACAAAAGAGAGACAAAAGAAAAGGCAGCTCTGAACACGGAGTTTGCCGTCAGTGGACTTTCATTTAAGTTTTAGGTGTCGTGACAGCAGCCCTGATCGAAAGAAGTTCTGACGGAAAACAATTGTTATTGTTATTATTTTATGGAATGCTGTTAAATTATTTTTTAAAAATAAAAAATATATATTATTTTAATGTATTTCTAGTAAAGAATTACAAAGGATAACATACTCTTAAATACTAATTAAATATGATTTTATTGTCGCTAAATTACCGGAGCCTGGCTATTACTATGTTTCTTTACTACAAAATAAATAATTAGAATGGATATATCCATGACTAATATTTTATAACTACTGAATTATTAAAAAAGACTTCAACCACTCAAAATCATTAAATTTTCTCAATTAAATTCCTTTTTGAAGTTGATAATAATTTGTACAGTAAAGATATAAGGTGGAGTCTATTGATTAGTTCTGTATAATAAAGATTATGTTAAAAAGGCCAGTGAGGTTATGTATTGGTCAAATCACACAGTAAAGATTATGTGGAAAGATCAAATCGTCCTTCTTATCAACATAATCTTTACTGTGTGATTTGACCAATACATCATACATATTTTGGTACGTCATCAATTTGGGAGCTTTCGATTCTTATATTCTGACGCCAAAAGTGTATACATCGTGCCCGCGCGATAAAAAGACAGTGAAAGTCAATAGACGATCTAGTGGCAATATCATAGTTGATATATATATATATATATATATATATATATATATATTAGCATTTTCAAGAATATATATTTTCTCCTGTTTTCTCTTTCTTTTTTTTACACAAGACTCCTGTTTATATATATATAAACCAGGATGATGAATTTACGTTGGAGCTAGGGCATAACATAATATTTTACAGCAGCTAGGGTTCTTCCATACACAGGATGATGAATTTACGTTGGAGCTAGGGCATAACATATAGAATACAGCACTCCTAGTTTCTTAATTACCACAAATACACAGAGTTCTGGATGTTTTCAGCGACGATCGACATCTTACAATATGTATACTAATTAAGAAATACATATGCGCTCTAAAAACAAAACTATATAATTACAGTACGGATACATGCATCGCATATATAGTTCATCAGTTCCACGAAAGAGCCACCGCTGAGGCGAAGATTATCAGCGTAATCATAGTTGTTGAGGCAAAAGAACCTAATAAAGATCCGGATATTCGCTCGCAGAAATTATCGAATTGTTGACAGATTGCCAGCCAATTTGCACTAGCATTCCCCTTGTGTGCCAAGTATACAACGACTGTCGCCGCTGAAGCCGCAGCAGTGAGAAGCTCCACCATTGCCTTTACATGGTTGAAACCAGCTAAACTCATTAGAGAGTGGATTTCTTCAATTTATAAAAAAACTAATTAATGATCTTCGCTAATATTTAAGAGTACAAGCTAAGTGGCCATACCGTATCAAAGATGACCAAGATAATCCTGGTGATTTTTGCTTCACTCCTGATGAAGTGGAAGATAGATAGGGGAATAGAGAGAACAAGATATCCACACACAATAGAATTTGCAATCACGAAAAACCTGTTTGATATGGACGTCACACATCTGTTACGTAAAACCTTGGAAACATATACACGAGCAGTATTTAAGATAAGGAAATGACTTACGTTAGGGACGGAAGATCATTATATCTAGCCCTGACGAGGGGCTGTGTGAAAATTGCAAGTGTTTCATTGGTGGTTCCCATGGTCATAGCACTTCCAAAAGTTCCAATAGCTGCAAAAACTCTTAAAATGAGATCTGCTATTGAGATCCCTCTGTTAAGCCCTCGTTTTGGAGATGCAATGATCGTGGATGCTTCACCTGACTCAACTGCTTCTGCCTTCATAATTGACCCGAGAATTTCCCCCTCTTTAATTTCTCCTCTACCACGTTTTTGGTTCACCCTGTTAAATGAGACTCCAATTTCAGCTCAAATAGCATCAGATTAAGAGGTGAGGAAAAGTAATGTGAGGTATATTTTAACATTGAATTAGTTCGCCAAAGCAAATTTGGATTTTCTCCATGGCCGCAAGGGTAAGAAACAGCTGAAGCAGGTATTAGGTACGCCAGGGCTGAGGTAGCTTGGTTTTGCTTCCCTAAGCATTCATTCCATATGTCACTGTCTGACAGGCTACATGATCTAACCAAAGTAAAGGTTGGATGACGATGATGAGCTATATTTTTCAATTTAATTAGCAAATTAAAGCAAACTTTATGAATACTCATCCTCTCTCTATGTTTATTGTTTCTCGATGCGTTTTCATGGGCGCCCCCAGAATTCTTTCCTTCAATTTAATCCCTAAGATCTCCAAAAAAAAAATCCGACATTAGCAGCTTGCCATTTATATATTGATTTTCTTCACATAAATTACTCAACTATTTATTTAATATTGGCCGCGTTTATAAAGACAAATGCTTTAGATTTCTTATAAATGAACAACTTTGAATTTTTATTAAATTAAAGTGTTGAAAATGTTTGATATTTACTAATATGTCCTCCACTTAATAAGCTGACCACAATACCACATAAATAAACAAAGTTTAAAGCTAGTCTGTCATTTTCGTTTTAAAATAAAAACTAAACATCATAGATGAGAATTATTAAAATCAAATGCTAAGATATGAATACTGTAATAAATATAATAATCTTACATTTTTTATTAGTTTAAAGTTTTGATGATAAAAATAAGATACTATATAGGCTAAAAATAATTTTAAAAGTTAGTTTAGATTATTTAGCTAGCGTTTTATGCATTGTGTAAACAAGTATATCAACAGAGATAAAACAACCTATCTTTTAACAATTAGTAAAAAAAATCCAATAATTTCATGAATGTTCTCACAATATATATGGGCCAACAGGCCATTGCTGTGAGAAGGCTATGCCGTATTAAAAAAAATGAAAATTTTTTATTTTAAATTAAAAAAATAGTGTTTTTAGATATTTTGATACGTTGATATCAAAAATAATTTAAAAAAAATAAAAAAATATATTTCTAAACAATAAATACTTTTAAAAATCATCACAATCAATCTAACTTCAAAGAGAAAGTAAAACCTCTCGTAGATGCATCTGCAAGGGAAGTGCAAATCATAAGCCTGCCCGGCTAGGCCTTGCCAAATTTCGGACCAAATTTCAAATAAATTGAGCTCGGAATTATAGCCCAGTTTGACTTTGTGAAGATAATATATTTAACGTGGAATTATCCCTTTTTTTTGGAAAATCGAAGTCGTTCTTTAGAAATGAACAAAACATTAAATATTCAAACTTTAAAGTGCGACGTAGAAGGACAATTTCCATTTATCTGGTTGATACAAGTAAGAGATTGTTAAATCATAACATTTAGCTTAATAAAAACTTGAGATAACAAGAAGTTTTGGGATCTAATAATGTTTTCTAGAAATTGAAAGTGTATAATTGGAATTTCTTTATATAATATTATAGCTAGTCGGAAAAATACCATATTTCTTAATTAGTAACCGTGTATATATATATAAACACAGAGGATTTGATCGTGAAAATATATAGAAATTAGCTCAAGAGATCATTAGGAGAGAAACTTACTTGTGTAGCTGATCACGTGACTATCACTGCATCAACCTTTTTCTCCATGAGATCTTCGCCATTGCCGATAGTAATCATCGTAGATCTAGCATGTGACTGTGAAATAGAGACATAGCCAAGGATAGCTTGCCGATCATCTCAACCAGACAATGACCCCGAAGTTTGAAATACGAAATCCTCCCTCCCTCCCTCCCTCTCTCTCTCTCTCTCTATATATATATATATATATATATATATATATATATATCAAGGAATTAAAGGTTATTTTAATTTGGGATGAACGTTTCATCGATGCAGCAACGCCATCGATGAAACTCGAAGCAAAATACGTGTGAGGAGCTTACCGGCAAGTCATCCTTGGCTACGCCTCGGTATCTCATCTTCACATGCAAGACCTTAGAGGAATTAATAAATCTAGTTCTTCTTTCAACGAAGAGTTATTGCAAATCTGGCTATGGCACCAGAGGAGAGAGCTGTATATATATATATATATATTTGAGTGTATATAATAGTATCACAAGCACGTTACTTGTATTGATTAAGTTGGAGAAAGGGTATTTAAGAGTAATGCTTTAGTTTTTAGGATGAAATAGTTGTGTCGTTCATGCGTCGGACTCTTTGATTCAATCATTGCATGGAGGAGCTCAAACTTCAGACCCGTATTTGGTTTCCATATCAACCAACGGGATCCGAGAGATAAGGAGTTGAACTGACGATTTTTAAGGGGACTGGTGGCACAGGATAAGATATGAAAATTAAAGATCAGAGATGAAAACATATCTACTCCATGATCACATAGTGTTGGTGAATTTCCTTTTTATGTACCACGTGATGCTATGATGTTAGAAGAAGCTAGCAAGTAAGCATATCTACCTGCGAGATTTTACGGCTTTCAAATTGTTTTGAAATAAAAAAACCTTATCACTGGCCAGCTTCAAAGCTCGGATAAGGAAGTTAAACTGTGATTCACTCACCAATTTCGGTGGACTGTTCGCACTATTCAAGAAAGAATGTGTAGGCAATGTTTAGCTTGCACATGGAGATCGCTGTTTTAAAGGGGTGAATTCCCATGTGTTACCCAATTACCATTCATAGCTCCTACACCAACCCTAAGAGAAACCACCACCGCAGGTCGTTTCTATTTGTGTCATTTGCGCATTTAAATTTAGAGTTATCATATGGTCACACGGGAACTTATACCGTAAGTGATCGTGGCTAGCAAACAGATTGTTTCATATTTTATGGTAAGAGTTCATATTATGCCGGAGACAACAGATTTTTCGGATTAACATGCTGTACGTTATAATTGGGATTTGGCTACTGCTAACCTCATCAACCATTAGTGAAAGGATGACAAACATCACATGAGAAAGATATGGAGTTACTTTAAAATGATGAATCAGAATGGATTAATACTTTAGTCATTCATCTTCAAAGAGAATGGTTCAAGCCCTTCATTAAAGTAGAAGTCCATCCTCGTTGCATTTATTAACACTCTTTCTTCATTGAGTAATGGAAACGGATTGTTTTTGTTTTTATATAATTTTTAAGTATGTAAATGTGAGTCCGTTTTCTTCTTCAATTAAAAATCAATATCCTGTGGAATATGGTTTTGTGTTATATGAATATTCGATTCAATCTTGAGAAAATTATGTTGCTACCAATGCTCATTTTGTAAGATAGAAATGTGAGTGCGTGACGTAAATGGGACAAGGAAAGACAGCCTGACAGGGCAGCGCTGATCTCGTGCAACACTCACTTTCTTTCAAGTTTCAGCTGTTGCAGGGATCGAATCACTCCATCCGAGAAACTCGACCGAAATTGTAATGGCTTTTCTTTTTTATTTATCAACCAAAGATGGGGAGTGAAAGTTTCCAGTAATTGAAGAGAAGAATTGCAAGCTTCGGTTATGGAAATAAAGGCTTCATATTAACAAATTACACTCAAACTTTTATTAGATTGAAAATATGTTTACTCTGTCACATAAATACAGATTAGCTAGGCTCAACATGAGAGCTCAGGACTGGAATCTTCATCTTTGTTTCATTTAATATTTATTTTTCAAACTTGTCCAATTATTAAGATCATGTAAGCAACTCCCACACAGATCAAGTATTTATTTTTGATCTAAAAATCGTTGAAATCACCTGAGAGCCCAATAATATCCATGATCAAAATGTTACAAGAAAATATTAGAAAAGGTCATTGGGCCTACTGGCTTCAAACAAAGGGCCTAATTTGAAGCGGGGCCGAAAGGCCACCCTATACTGAGGGAATGAGGAGAAAACGATCAAAGGCCCATGACAAGCCCACCTGCACACAAGGAAACGAGGGGAAAACAAGAGAAGTTTTCATTGTCCCACAGCTGGGGCTAGCTTGTTTCGACACCTTTCAACACAAATTTACTCTATTAACAAAAAATTCATATCAGCAATTTGGATCCTCAAAATATAAAAAACACAGATTTCAACAAGCTGGAGAATTATCAGATAACTGGAATTTAACTCGGCTAAACTCTGGTCCCCGTGTTCTGAAAACCAACGCAATAAATCCCATTAATGATTTTGTAAGAGACACCCTAACACTAGCGTTCAACAATACGATAAATCCAAGTTTGCTGACATTGGTGTGAGCAATGTCGATCAAGCGAAAAAATCGGGAGAGGAGGTCGGCTCTTCAACAGCGATGACAAAATCATCAGCTAATACAAAAACCTGATCCATGACAAAATCATGCCTATAAAAGATATTACAGGCCATTTAAGAAGAGAAACTATTCTGGAGTTCGGCAGCAGAAAGCATTCTTCACCCTTCACAATATAAGCACAACAATACACATTAGTTTCCTGATAATTCAATGCACTGCCCTATCAAATCGATTGCTCAAATTTGACTCCAAAGGTCCCAACCACATCAAGAATCCCACATGCACACTCATATTTAACTACATTGGAGAGTTTAGAAATTACAACCACCAACAATCAGACACCACCTACTATGCTGAAACATTCTATAAAACAATAAGTCAATGTTCAAAGAGAGTGCTTCCACAAGAAAATTGAGAAGCCAGGCACAAAGCAAAGGCGTATAACTATACCAGATAGAGCAGGTAAACGTAGATAATTTAGTGGATTTCTAAGTTCATAAGCGACGATAATAAGGCAATCTCACTTGTTTCTCGAGTCTGTCTCCATAGACGGGATGAGATTGAATACCGGTGCAGTAAAAGAACAGGGAAATGGCGTCTGGTTTCATATTAGTTTTGGGAAAACCTACTTAACCAATTTTAAAATGCAGGGCACATATTAGTTTTGGGAAAACCTACTTAACCAATTTTAAAATGCAGGGCATCTAGCAGACGATAATATCATGCCTGACTTCTTTGCGTTCTTGCATTTTTATACAACAGCAGCCAGTTTACTAATTACCAATAAGGCAGACAGGTCATGACCTGTACAAACATCCTGCCTGACTGCAACCAGGAGCAAAGAAACATACCTGCTGGTGATGCGAATGAAAATAGTTGATGCATCAAACCTGCCACATTAATTGCACAAAGATAGTCAGGCATGATATTATCGTCTGCTAGATGGCCATGAACACAATGATGCAATGTATAGAATATGCCTAACCCTCAAGCTGATTTCGCCTTTCACCGTGCCAGCATATTGTGAATCAGCAAGAAGAGGGATGTGTGCATCTACCTCCCAGCTAAACTAAATGTGATTTCCCCCCAGCTTAAGAAACAAACCTGAACACAGAACACCAGGAGATGTCCCTTAAAAGCAATTTGAAATATCAGAACAATTTCACATCGGTATTTCCAGCCAGTGTTAACGTACCAATTGACATGAAAAATAGAGATGCAATGATTAAAGAAATCAAATTTTGAATAAATAGGGGAAATCTAAAAGTCCCCTCTCTGCATAAAGGTAATGGCAACCCATGGACCACAAAGAAATAACAAATGCAAATTATTAAAAATAAAAGGAAAAGAAATTTGAAATATAAGAATGTCTGCATTATGAATGAGATGACAAAATCCAAATTACAGCAACCAAAGGTTTTCCAAGACCTTGCCATAATCTGTAAACCCACAAGATTAAAAACCAATACAAACATATGCATTCAGAATTCAGTTATAAAAATCTCACCCGTAAAATTAATGACACAAATACGGGAGTGCCAATCACACGTCTTTTACATATAAATACATCATATCATCATCGCCTATAGGCATGATGATGGCATGTAACATCTAGGGCCATATATATAAGCTTTGCAAGTTACTGGTGTCAAGGTCAACAAATGATTGAAAATGGTGAATTACATCAACAGGTATCCAGAATAAAGCATTTGAGGGTGGGCCAAGGTGAAGCACAGTTTTTTCAAACCAGTTCATCTGGTCTTTTGTGACTTAGGCTGAAGGCTTCGTCAAAGGGCAGCTTCAGGATCTGTAGATCACTGTTGTTTAGATAGTGCAGGGAAGGCAGCAAAGGCAAAAAGGTGTGTTAGAATTCTAAAACTAGGATGGCTGGGTTAGACATCAATGTGTAGTCGACATCTTTAATCACAAAGAAAACAGGAACCAGCATAATTATTGAATCATAAGGATAAGAAAGTTGAGGATGGAGAAATTATCTACCTGTTGACCCTGGAATAGAATACAGGACTAATGCCCGTGTTTTTTTCTTTGGGAAACAGGGTTCTGAGCAGATAACCTGGTAACAGATGTTTAAGAGATTATCAAAATTGACAGCAAATGAAGATCTCCTAGTACATTTCATTTTAAAAAAAATATAGAATAATAAAATAGTAATAAATTGCACCAGAGTTGAAAAAAGAACCTGAGTGAAAAAGTTTCAAACAAATGACAAGCGCAAGAAACCTTACCCAGCACCACCAGAACGACCAGATGAAAAACCACCATATGCTCCATAACTGCCTTCACCACCAATCTGAAAGCACAGTCACATAAAACTTCATAAGAGGCAAAAACAATGTAGGCAACCGATCCACTAATATCCAAAAGTAAGTTCCCTCCACACAAACCCTATGCAAAGACAAGCGTACCAGTGGACCTCCATTACTTCCATAATTATCACTAGGGTGCACATCCCGTGAACCATATCCACTAGAGGAAGAAGAGTATCCACGTCCGCGTGGTTGGCTGTCTCGGCTTCCATATTTTGGACCATCTAATGTATCTAGTGACACAGGAATGTACGGAAGAGCCGGTGGAAATGCAGTTAGTGCTCCATCTCTTCCAAATGTATTGGCTTTCAACCTCAAAATCACTTGTAAAAGAGCATTACTAGCAACTTCAAGGCTTCCAGTGATCTGGTCAGCATTAAAAAACATAATTCCGATGGCATTACAAAGGTCGGGCCAACTATGCCTTTAAAAAGAAAAAAGAAAAATTAAGCAAAACATGCACACACACACCTAGCAGTTTCAAAACAATGTTTACACTAAATATTCACCTGCACCATCTCATCATCTTCACCAGCAACCTTAGGAAGATTGTCTTCTGAAATAATCCGGATATTTGCCCTTGTTATATTCCTCATTTCTGAAATAATTGCCCCACCTTTCCCCATAAGACATCCAATCTGTGATCTTCCCACAAGCAGACGAGTGGTGATTACAGAATCAACTGATTCCTTTTCACTTTTTTCACTGCATCGTGGTTGCAAGCTAAGTGCTGCATTCATGGTTGGAGACTGATCTTCCAGGAGCTGCAGGATAGATGGTAGATCATCAACAATGTGGAATTCCATCCAGATTGCTTAACAATGAAAACTACAGAGAGCTGGTTAAAGCTGACCTCCTTTGCTGATATAAATATTATGCAATCATCTCCTTCAGCCCCTGAGCTATCAACTTTAATAGAAGCCCTGGATTCCTGTCGAATTTGTTTGATAATTCCACCACCTTTCCCAATCACACCTCCAATGTTTGCAATGGGACACAATAAACGAAGAGAGAAATCTTTTGCAGAAGCTTCATCTCTATGGTCAGGGTAAAAGGATGATGACCAACTACCTCTATAGTTGCCATATAGACCCAAAAGAGGGGCTCCAGCATTTGCATTGACAAGCACGCCACCAGATTGATATGTGTTGGCTGAAGAAGACAACAGCAAGTGCTGTGACCGAGATGGGTTCTCATGAAGGCGTGTTGCCACCTGGTAGAGTGCCTTTCTCACGGTGGTAGGTTCTCCATGTATCTGTATTGTACCAAAAGTTCACTGCTCTTGGTAAATATATATCACTATCCAACAGCTACGTCTGAAAAAGCAATTCATCTTGAAAAGCATGTTTGAGCTGAACTAACTAATTCACACCAAAACCCCTAGAATTTTGGCTCAGGATTTATGTAATAATGCTGCTTTTTATAACATGAAATGGAAAGTGCGCGGCCAATTATTCGACTCTTATCATTGGTAGACACAACACTGGATTGTGAAAGGAGAGAACATTTTTCTAATGCATATTAAAGGCAGACAACTTCACTATAAACATTGCAAAACACAGGTTTAATCTTTTGTTGCATTCTTTTTTTACATAAAGCTGGCGAGAATATAAGCTCCAGTATGATACAATAGCTTAAGAAAACCCTTACCAGGAGAAGCTCATCAGCACTCGAAGCCAAAGGAGATAAATGCTCGTCCTTGGTAATCCGAATCTGCGCACGAGTCTCACTCCTAATATTCTGAATAACTTGTCCACCCTTCCCAATAACACAACCAATTTGATCCGTGGGCACAAGCATTCTCACAGTAACTTGCTGCACCTCCCCAAATTCATCCTCCTCCTCCTCAGCAGCAGCAGCAGCATTATTCAAGTCTTCGGCAATAACCCTATCGTGAACCATAAAAAGCGCATCTTGGGCAGGACAAATATACTCACCAGTGTCTCCAAAAAGATTAGTTTCTTCACTGGAACTAAAAATAGTAACAACTCGCTCATCATAACCCGGCATTGCGTCACTTATCCTGATATTTGACTTACTATCCGCTCTTAACTGCTTAGCAATCTCTCCGCCTTTACCAATAATACTACCAATCTTTCTTAAAGGACATAAGTAACGATAGACTGTATCTTCATTGGTAACAGTATGCTGGTCAGAAGGGTCATCTCCAGGGTTTCTTCTTTTACCCCCACCATAATCAGATTGTAAATGCTGTGATCTTTTGCCATGGTCGTTCCTTTGACCAGCCATTGTTTTTAGCAGCAAGACGAACAAAAAAAAACAGAGAGAGCAACCCTTTAACTGCAAACACGTAAAAACCAACTAAAAATTTAAAAAAAAAAGAGGTTTTTTTTGTGATTAAGATAAACAAGTTTGTGTCTTGGATGATAATGATTGATCTGGGATTTGATTAAATAAAAGTTTAATAATAATAATAATAATAATAATAATAATAATAGCAGCAGCAGCAATTCTGCAACATGGATAAATAATAATTAAGGGAAATTAATGGGAGAGGGGATTGAGCGAAAGAAACTAACACGGGTAGCGAAGAAGATTGAGAGAGAGTGTCGTGTTTGTTTTCTTCGATTTGTTTTGCGGTGGAGAAGATTAAAAAAAAAGGTTTTGAATGTAGTGCGCGTGTGCGTGCGAGAGTGAAGTGAGAGGAGAGGGGGTCTTATGTGACTGTAATGACATGTAATGGCCAGCAGCGCATTTGATTCTTCACTCTAGGGGGTGGTATCGGTACGGAATCTTTGGCGAGAACCCTTTACATGACATTACTGATATGCCCTCGTTCTGTTCTGTGTTTTTTTATTTGGAAATCATGAAAGAGGTAGATGAGTTGTATTTTTGTGCTTATCTAATCAAACGAGTGACTCAAGCACCAACACAACTATCCAAGCATGTCTCATACCGCCACGATTGCTGGACCGCTTGGGATAGTACCTTGATGTTTTTTTTAATATTGAAGTTATAATGCATTGAATTGATTTTGATTCATTTATTATATCTATAATTTTAATTATAAGATTATTGTAAATTTATAATAATTAAATAAAAAGTACAAAGTCTAGATGTTAATTAATTTAATATTGAATGATAAGATTTAATAAATAATCTGAAATAATTTATTAAATCGATAACCTGGATCATGTTATTAAATTTAAGGTGATTTAAAAAAACAAATAAAAAAAACACGAATCTCTGTTTTTAACTAATCTAATATTAAAAGTTTGGAAAATCATGAAAAACATCAAATCAATGAGACCTAATAATTTCACAAAAAAATGAAAAAATATAAAGTTCAATCCTCAAATAATTTAATATTAAAAATTAAAATAAAAGTTGACTGGGTCGTTAGAGGGTGAAAATAAAATAAAATATTTAATTGTAAAGAAAATCCAAAAAATAAATTAGATCAACTTGCTATCAATAATAAAATAGTTTAGAAAAAATACAACAGATCAAGTTAACATGTTAAATTTGTGATCTAGGTGGTGAAAACAAGATAATTTCGTAAAAATCAAATAAAAAATAATTATAAAGTCTGCACCAAGTAATTGTTGAAAAATTGAAATAATTTCACATAAAATAAGTAAATAAATAATATTTTTTTATGTTTAAATTCATATATGACATTATTTATTTTCCACCGCAAACTGAATATACCCTTCCTGTTAGGATGAGCCTTCGGTCCTCCCTCTTTATCTCCAGCTTCACCACTTGCGGCAGCAGCTCTTCTCGTGAAACTCCAACAATCAAACCCCTTTTGAATTCTGTGAACAGGCAGCCCAACCCATCAGGCAGCTTAGTAGGATCAGAAGAAAACAATGGGGAGCTAATACGTGCCAGCAGCAGATTTTGCTCGTGTGGAAGAAGACACTTTCTTGAAGCAGCATCAACCGCTTTATTTCCTATAGGTTCTTCAATCGCTTCTGATAATTTACAGTCTCGTTACAAGGTATGCATGCCTATCTTAATTTTCTCCAAAAGCACACGCTAAAGAATGGTGATTACAGAGATATCCTGGATGCCAATTCACTTTTAGTTATGTTTCATCTGTATTCAATCTTGTAACGCTGAAAGATCAACTTCACGACTGAAAATTTTGAGTTCGGCAAACTCAAAAATGTATCACTCTGTGAATCCAATTATATTGTCAAACTGTCTGGTAATGTTTGCCAAACAGTAGCAGAAATTAACCATTGTAAAAATGGTATTGATTGCGTTGGTTGGCCAGCACCGAACTGGAGAGCACGATTGAGAGTGCTGTCATTGTTGATTTCATCGTTTGAGAGCACGGTGGGAGTAATTTGGTAACACAAAAAACATATTGCAGAAAGTGTTAAATAGAGTTCATCCTCCAAGACCAGATTGGTACGAGGAATTTTATGCATCTGTATTAAATTCTACCGTGGAACCCTATGAAGCAGAGGTTAGTGGTAGTCTTGCTAAACGATTTTTCTTGCAGGGATTATGTGTTCAGGCCTCCATTTGATGACATATTCTTTTCCCTTTTCCTTTTTCTTTTCGGGGGGCGAAGGTTGCCGTTTACAAGACACAGCTTTTTACTAATTTGAGAGGAAAGGCCAAGAAAGTGTTGGAGATTGGCATAGGAACTGGTCCTAACCTCAAATATTATGCCAATAGTGCTGATGTCCAGGTTTTCGGTGTCGATCCAAACACAAAGATGGAAAAATACGCGCAGGAATCAGCAGTGGCTGCTGGTCTACCACTTTCAAACTTTGAATTTATACAGGCAGTATGCATGTTTCTGCTATGACACTATCAATTCTACTAAATTTCTATATATTCGACTTAATTTACAACAAAATGGTTAGTAGCAGAATAGGGATAGGAATGACGAGGAAGCATTAATTTATGATTCACATTGCTTTCAATTAATGAAATCTGCGGAAAGTTCATTACCATGGTCTTGTATTGTTAGTGTTTATCTGATCGTGCCATAAAACTATCAATTTCATCTGTAGCCTTAAATACATATCTAGACATCTGTATCGGTGAGCATGAAACTGCTGCTTTAAGTCATTGGCTTACTCTTTAGTGTCTTGCTCTATTTGCCATTAGGGTGCGGATCATCAACTGATTTTGCCATTTGTTTCCCGATTTATTTACTTGCCTGTTGAGATTGTCGTAATATCAAAATTGAAAGTTGTCGGACTGTTCTTCATCGATTTTGAAGGCCTTGATTGTATGCAGGTTGGGGAAGCAATACCATTAAATGATGCTTCTGTTGATGCTGTTGTGGGCACTCTTGTACTCTGCTCCGTTAAAGAAGTTGGCCAGACACTACAAGGTAGGTGGATTGTACAAGTTGGCCAGAAGCACCGCCAAATTCCGTGCCAAACCTGATTTTTTTGACGTACATTATTAAACTGGAATCTTTGTGTGCAGAGGTAAAGAGGGTGCTAAAACCTGGTGGTCTTTACTTATTTGTGGAGCATGTGGCTGCAAAAGGTCCTGTGGACTAAACTTCCAAGTAAACAATGGTGAGCTTAGTTGATCTCGTTAAATATTTGCTGATAATGTTGCTGGTTCATGCAGATGGAACAATTCTCAGGCTGCTGCAAAGTGCCCTCGATCCATTACAACAGACAGTTGCCGATGGTTGTCACCTATCCAGGGAAACGGGAAAGGAAATTCTCAAAGCTGGTTTCTCATCTGTCGATTTAAGCATGGCTTTCGTGTCTAATGCCCTGATTATAAATCCCCATGTGTATGGAATAGCTAGCAAGTAACATTAAGGTGAAAAAAACATATATATCAAGAGTGAACCAATTGGATGGGCACCAAATATCTAACATTAAACTACAGCAATCTACTGAGACGATGACGTTTCTAGAATGGGGTTAGCCTGCAAATGCATTTGTGGATTGTTTGTGCTTGTCAGCAAGTTTAACTCTTGAGAGGCATACGCACATCCTGTTGTCCGCCTGCTGCTGGAACCCATTTGTAATTCAATGGCTCAACAATTTATTTTCTTGGAGTTATATCACACAGTCGAGCCACGCAACAGAAATGTCCATCGATACCTTGATCCAGACATTAAAGCTTCTTTCAGAATGATTTTGGAGAGAAATTTTAAGGAAACTAGCATTGTTCTTTTCCTTTGTATATCACCCCCCATGCATGGTTGCTAGGAGCCGAATTTGATCAAGGGAACATTTCATTCTCAGTTCACAGACGAAACCAGTTAGCACTGATCATATATTCGATTCATTGGATTTCATGGCATCTGAATTTGAAATGTATACTGGTGAGCAAACGTTCCAGTTTTGTATTTGAAAATGAACAAGCTGATCAGGTTATTTCAACCACAACCACCACCACCACAGCACCTACAGCCACAGCACCACCCCGGCCCTACACCATCATCATAACAACCACTGTATTTTTTACTTATTACTTACCATGCATACTTATTTGCAGTTGAAAATCTTCACTCACAGGCCTGTTTGCGATACCTTTTTCATAAAACTTTTATTGACTATGGATTGATAATAGAGCTGATAGACATAGACTGGGTGGGGGCTTAATCCTCTTTTTTTTATGGTTTTGGAATTTATTTTTTAAAACAATTTAATCGTTCTTCATTATATTTACACATGATTTTTTATTTTTTATCTTGTTTTATATTTATTCATTTTCAATTTAGACCTTAACTATTTGGTTAATTTTAGCTGGAATTCCTAATTTGTTGTCATGTGGATTTCATAGTTGTCATGATTCTGTTTTTTAAAATATTATCTTCTGCTGATGCGGTAACCCAGTTAATGGCGTTAGCAGAGTCAGTTTCAGTTAGTCAATGAACCTGACTAGCTTGCACATGTTCTGCACTCAAACTCTAAAGCCTTTTATGCCCCCAGCTTCATTATTAAAGTCCTCAATTGAAATTAGCACAGAGAAAACACAAAAGATACCTCAGAACCCCACCAACCCCTGACCTTCCCGGCTTTCCAAGAGCTGAACCCTACGTTCCATTTCAGACACCCCCGGTTTGGTTTCTGCCGCACCCCTGCTCCAGAGCTGCCTTACTCGAGCTGAAGCTAGCCCACTTCTGAACACCTTAAGCGGGCCTTGCCTGATCATTCCCGACCGTTTAAAAAAAATGAAATTTTTGTAGTCCAGAATACTGGTCGGGTGGAGATAGAAGGTCAAATGAACAAATTGATTAGCCGTTCGAGATTGAGCATGATTTTACCTTCTGAAATCACAGCATAGCTTAAAAGAAGAGTTGCTCGCCTGCCTCGGCGATTAATTTACAGCAGCTCTGTGGCGGTGACACGGGAAGGAGATTTCTATCATCAAAAACGCATTAATTGCGAGTTCCATTCAAAGCCTAAGAGCTCTGGCATGTGAAAACGATTGCCAAGCAAGTGGATATAAAACTGTTTATAGCACCCAACCACTTGCCTGTACCGAGATGTCTTATCAAAATCGGGAGGATCTCTTCGCGAGGCCAAGGACAAGAAAATCGAGTTTGTGTAAAGAAAGTGGGGTTTGCTTTTCTTCTGGTGCTCGAGATTTTACTCTCCACTACAAGAAAAAAATGTCGGTTTGCAATGGTGCGATCCGTTACAAATAATCAAGGAAGTTGTATTTTTAACAAACATAGAATTTGCAACGGAAATTCCAGATTGATAATTAATTTTTTTATCAACTTTTAATTTATTTATTGCTTAATTAATTATGAATAAATATTTTAAAACTACTATAACATATTAAAATATCTTCACCCCCTCTCCTCCATTGTAGACCAAGAGAAAAATACTTATCTATGGAAATAGAGTGAAGGACATCAACAGGTTCATAAAAATACAGGATAAAGAGATGGAAGAATTTAAAGCTGAGAGAAAGAAGCTGATAAGAAGGCATGAAGACGAGAAGACTGCACTTATGAAGATATAATGGGAGGAAATCCTCGGGCTGGAAAAGGAGTTTGAGAATGAACCAACAGAAAAACAACAGGAAACAGTGCGAAACGGAAACTTTAAAATTTAAAATTCGAAGCATAATTCCCTGTCCAACCTTATCGCGGCAACAATTTTAAATTCAGAGCAAGATCCACTGCGAACTTGTAGGCGGGGGTTAAACCGATGTCGTTTAGAATGCGAAAAAGTAAACTGTCATGGTCCATTAAAGAGGGGGACAGCGAGGGAGGCGTGAGAATCATTCCGCAGCACTGTTGTCGGCAACACCTCTGCTACTTATTCCCAGGTAACGTCTCCTAGTCAACGATGAGCTTCTGAGTTCAAGAGAAAATAAAAATACCACAAAATTCAAAATATATATGGAAATAAGAAAAAAACAATTAGAAAAGGCTGATTTTTAAATCAATCCAAATCCTGTTCAAGGGTTCGTCTCAAGGCAAAGAGCCCTATTACGGTCTGGTTCTTCAAAACCTCCTCAAATTATTTCTGTTTGGAAAAATTAGTTTTTCTAGTTGTTTTTTCTTATTTAATATAAATTTACCATATCACATAAATTCTTCAGCCTCACGTACATAGGAAATCTCCCCCATCATTCCCTCACCAAAAAATGCTTTTGCTTCTTGAATACCGGAATCAAATCAGACGGTACTCATTGGACAATCATTCCACCCATCAGATTCTTTACTTGCTGTTGAATTTATGAGCATTTACAGTTCTTACAGCTAGTTTCTGTAAGGCTTGCACCTAATCAAGAGGTTCTTCACCAAACCCGGGAGGTAGTTGGGAGTCCACTTTTGTGAGCATTAGCTGGGTTTTTATAATATAAGATTTAATGAGTTTCTAGACTTCCTTAATTTCTTTTTTTATTGTGTTTATTTTAAAAATATATATAAGAATAATAATTTCATGTTTTTTATTTGATAATATAAAATAAAATAAAATAAATATTTTTAAAAATATCCATTAACCATGATACAAGAACATGTTTTTAATGTTAGGTTGTTCCTTTAACTACCAGTAAGGCAGTTAGAGAGAGGCACAAGAAATCTAGCCTAAAGATCCGGCTCCCTTCCTTTTCGATGAAAGATTTCCACTGATCACGGGGTTTGCATTTTTCAAACCACGCGCGAAGGGAGTTAAAAATGCACGGGCATTTTCGAGCAACACGGTGCTCCTGTCGATCCCACATATAAAAAAAAAAGAGACAGGAACCGCGCGTGTAACAATCGCGTTTTCTTTAAAAGCACTGAAAAATCATGTTCATTTTCCCAGCTAAGAAATCAAACCACTTTTACTAGTTATTCTTGAAATTAAAATAAAAATTAGCTGCACCGACTATTTTAAACCAAAGTGGAATGCAACCACCATAAAAAATAAGTGTTCGGATATTTGTTTTTTTAAAATGAAATGACTATCTAGATTGATTTCTCACAACATAATTTTGTCACATGAACAATTGACTGGACGTGCAAGATAAAGTATAATTTAATAAGACATGCACCAATACAAACACAGAGAAAAACAACTCCTTTTTTATGATAAAGAATATAATCTTAACAGGGAAATCTCAAAAGATATGCCTGGTGGTTAAAAATCTTTATTTTCTCTTTTCAACTCTCTGCATTCGAAAAATGACAACCACGCTAGAGACAAATCTTGCTTTCATGTTTTGTAACTTTTATAGGGATTGAACCCACTCGCGTAGACGTTGACGCGGATGAGGCGCTTGGCAGAATTCGGGCAAAGAAATCTGGATGCCACAATTAAATTCAACAGTGACAAGACATGTCCTGAATCGAAAACCCAGATCGATTCTCTCGGCTTCTCTTTTATTTTACGAGAATCTCACGCAGTGTAGCAGCTCGGTGAAACTTGATTAGCAGGATTTGATTCTGTGGTAAGAGTCGTAGCAAGAATGATCAGCCAGGAGATGATCGCTATTTTACTAAAGCACACCGCACATGGGGGAGGAGGAACGGGACAGGCAGGAAGATTGTGATGTTTGGTTTGGAAATCACAAAAGACAGGAGATATGATTAAGCACGAACGAGTTGCAGCGGCAACAACAAATCACCATAATTTCCCGACATATTAATTAAGATGTGAGACTTTTTTGGGCTTCCACGGCCTCGGTCATTGTATCCTGTCCATGCCCCGCTACTTTGATTTGCATATGGTGCACTGGCACGCACTGTGTGTTGATCTAGACCATTCATTGGGTCTCTGAAAATAAATTGACCGATAAAATTGTCCTTTTCAAAATGTTAAACCAATTTTAATGCTAATTTTCTGTTCTATTTTCCAATTTTTGCTATCTAGATATACTAGAAATTAAGATCTGGGAATCTCATCCCAGTGTGACTAGCTATATTGAAATAAAATAGATTAGAGCGGACCATGCGGCACTGGGATATTTTAAGAGTCGAGATTTATCAACACTGTTAAGAATAAGTAAAGTGTAGCAACCAGAATATAAAAAAAACAATGCCTCGCCAGACCAAGGCATTCCCCCGACAAGACAAGATTTAAGGGGCTCGCTATTTTTTCAAACTCTAGATCAGTGCATGTTGTTGCGCTTATAATTAATTTCATAGAATGTATTTTTACCTAAAAATTTATAAAATTAATATTTTTATTTCAATATTAACACATCAAACCAATAAAAACTCACAAAATTATTTAAAAAGAATAAAAAAACATGAAAGAGGAAAAGCATTAATTATGAAAAGGTCGAATCGGAGTCATCTTGCCAAGGTTCACTGTACTGATCTCTTTTTAAAAAAAAACAAAAAACAAGGGGCTTGAATCGATGTTCTTGACCTCCCATCGCACGTAAACCTTGACGACCAACAAACTCATGATTGAAGACTGTAAAACGCAGGATAGAAAGGGAGACACCAATATTGAAAATAAGCTTAAAAGTCGAAGACTAGCCCTGCGCGACATCATGCATTGCAACAAAAACCAGAAAGGAGTGTTTCGGCCTCGACAAGAGCAATGCTTTTTTCCCCACTTGACTTCTAGTCGCGGGGGCATCAAGATCCTGAAGATAGAATCCGTGGCAACAGGGAAAGGTGCGATGAAACATGAAAGCCGGCCAGATGGGATAGCGGTGGATAAAGTTTTCAGAAGATTAGCGGTCGGGATAAAATCCATAAAGCCGAAAAGAGAACATAAAAGCAAATGGGTGATGAGGCATGTTGCATGCTGGGGCATGTTCAAACGACAAGCTGGTTATTAGCCGTTAAAGTCCAGGAAATGTCATGCGGCATGTAAGCACCCCCACCCATGCACCCCAAAAAACAATTATCACTTTGGAATGACTGGGTTGGCTGACAGAAAATGTATATTTTACCGCAAATCCCAGTACTCGTATTACTTAGCCCTAGTCTGGCTGGTTTCAGGGTCAAGTGGTTGAATTTGCTGGAGAAGAGTGCTTCAGGATCATTTTTTTTCCCAGTGAAATATCATGATGAATGATGATTCATTTGGACTTTGTAGTAAAACAATACGAGTTTACCGTGTGAAATAATTAGATTTATGTTGGTTTTTAATTTTATTTTCCTTTTCAATAACACTTCCAACCACCATGTTTTATTTCTTCGCACTTAAATCGAAAATAGAAGAAATTAAAAGGTGCAGATAGGAGAGCAATTTGAGACGGCCAGAACCGCAAACTGCATTAGATATCGCAGCGCTTCCTTTATTTTATTTATCAGTACAGACAAATTTTGAATATCAATCACGTCCGTTGTCCGGACTTCGAGTTGTCGCGTCCCTTTCTTCCACCTGAATGATCTCTCGTCCAAAAAACATTAATTCAAAGTTCGGAAGAGATAAAATATTCTGGCAGCCGTGGCCAGATGGGTTTTGAACATACAGAACAGAGCAAAAGAGATTGCATGCCATGTTTTTTTTTTATATATATATAAAAAAGACGGGCAGATTAACATGTATTCAGAAGGTCCAATCTAATTCTAAATTATTCACTAAAAATCTGACTGTCACTTTGTTTCAGCAATATTTTTGAGAAAAAAACTTTTTATTTTTTATTCTAAATTAATTTTTTATATTTTTAAATCATTTTGATGAAGTGATTGTTAAAAAACAATTTAGTTGCCGGCTTAAGTTGTTAGATGAATCCTCAAAATATAATTTATATTATTCTTTAATAGGCAATTTCAAGTGAAAAATCTTTGTGTTTGAATTTTGTATAGACACACACTACTATGTGCTTGATTTTTATCAAGTAGAATGAGGTGGTGAGATTCGAACACGTTATAGCTTGGTCATCAAGATATTCATATTATGTTAAAAAATCATCCCGCCAAAAAACTTAAATTTTTGGGTAATACCCAAAAATATGATATATATTATTATATAAATCTAACTTAAAAACAAATTTTAAAAAATAAAAAACATTATTTTAAAACAAAAAAAACATTTTATAAAATAATATCATTTTGATGAGCTGATTGTTAAAAAACAATTTAGTTACCGGCTAAAGTTGTTAGATGAATTCTCGAAATATAATTTATATTATTTTTTAACAGACAGTTTCAAGTGAAAAATCTTTGTGCTTGAATTTTGTATAGATACACACTACCATGTGTTTAATTTTTATCAAGTAGAATGAGATAATGAGATTCGAACACGTTACCGCTTGGTCACCAAGATATTGATATCATGTTAAAAAATTATCCCGCCAAAAAACTTAATTTTTTGGACAAGACTACAAAATATGATATATATTATTATTTAAATCTAACTTAAAAACAATTTTTTTAAAAAAAAACATTATTTAAAAACAAAAAAAAAATAAAAATAATATCAATCATGTTTTAAAAAAACATGAATATAATAGTAGAAGACTAGTTATTTGCCTGCAACACGTTGCGGGCGTAACAAGTAATCTTTACAATTATTGAAATCAAAATAGAATATTTTAGTGTATAAAATTATATATAATGAAAAAGATCAACATCCTCTATTATAATAACAGTAACATAGAAGTCTATTATAAGAAGAAGATCGGCGGGGCGAACCAGACCAGTATGGTCAGACGCGCGCAATGACAACGAAGCCTCTCGGTCTGACGATGTTTTTTGTCTTTTTCGGGAGGCTTTTTCGTTAAATCATTGTTTAAAAACAAAAACAAAAACAAAAGTAGGCCGACGGGGACAGTCCGGTCAGACGTGCACAATGACCACGAAACCCCTCAGGCTGACGATGTTTTTTTGTCTTTTTCGAAGGCTTTTTCATTAAAATACTGTTCAAAGATGAAAAAATACTATTAAAATCCATAGTATTTTCATTGAAAATAAACAAACAAATAATATTTACAATTATTGAAATTAAAATAGAATATTTTAGTATATAAAATTGGATATAATGAAAAAAATCAACATCCTCTATTATAAGAAAAAACCGGCAGGGCGAACCAGACCAGTTCGGTTAGACGCACGCAATGACAACGAAGCCCCTCGGTCTGGCGACCTTTTTTGTCGTTTTCGGGTTTTTTTTTCGTTAAATCATTGTTTAAAAACAAAAACAAAAGTAGTCTGACGGGGCTAGTCCGGTCAGACGTGCACAATGACCAAGAAGCCCCTCGGGATGACGACGCTTTTTGTCTTTTTCGGGGGACTTTTTCATTAAATTACTGTTCAAAGACAAAAAAAACATTATTAAAATCCACAACATTTTTAATCAAAATAAACAATGATTTCCTGATGATTTTAGTTATATTTATAATTTATAATAGTCATGATAAATAAATTCAGCAGCATTGCATAGGCATTTCTATCATGTAGATCCCAGAAGACAAATAAAAATCATATATCGGTCAAGATAACAAGTTGCCATTCCAGAGGTGTTTTGTGAAGTGTTGCCTCTTTCTTAGCTTGACTGCTTTCCAAACACCAACAGGCTAGAGAGAGGAAGGGTCTCCCCATGACCATTGATTCTTCTCTTTCTCGATATGTGCGTTGTTTGACCCTTCTAGGAAGTTGTGCTGTTCAGGGATGGCGTGGCACGAGCGTCGCTCGAAATCTGGGCTGGTCAGCCGATGCCTCTTTTCTCCAGCAATGGCGTGGAGGGTGATCTATGAGCTTTGTCCAGAAATACATGCTCATAGTAACCCAGGCTCTCTTTTTTTACCTCTTCCCTCTCCATCATCCTTCCCGGAGCAGCGATTCCGTTTCCACCTCGATATCTCTGTTAAAAATACTCCGAGAAGGTGATATTTTTTACCCACGAGGTTCAGGTTGAGTAAAAATATAAAGAATAATAAAATCTCTAATATTGCATATTAGGAGTAGGTAGGCTGTCGAGGGACTAACGAGAGGATAGTTCTGGCATCGGAAAAATTTACACGTAATTCGTCATTGTAGCAGGTATATTATACTTGCCAATTACATCTTAATTAATGAAGCCGAGAATCGCGGTCCTCTGATCTCGTCAATTAGCAGGCATCCAAGTCGTGGCTGTCCATGCAATCTTCTTATCTTGATTATAGGAGATTATGATGGTTCCTTATGATTATACACATAATAAGACACTAAACATCCAATTAATCCAGCTAAGTAGCCATGACAGCTAATAAGTCATCAACCCTACCATATACTATTGCTGGTGGTACCGCGGTAATGTCTTAGAATTAAAATGCTGGTCTTGTATTTCAGCTATGTGATTTGATAATATGATAATCAAAATTTATATTGTTATTAATTTCAGAATTCGTAAGATTAGTTGAGCTTGGGTATAAATTGACCTGGACACCCACATTAGTAAAATTTTTATAGAACATAATACATAGTTGAACTGAACCATCCATGTTATGGTTCATGCATTCTCCTAGATTAAATTTATTGCGAGGAAAAAAAGTTTTATTGTTAATAGTTAATAAACAAAAAGAAACGGTGGCGTTTTTCCAAACCACCCCATTTTTTTAAGGAAATAGCACAGGCAAAATAAAGATTTTGAAAAATAATATAATCGCGGTATTTAAAAAAAGTGTGACTGCGGCAAATAAAAGTTGTGCTCTTGTGTTTTCACCACCACAAGCTTGATTTTTACGCCCAAGCGGTCATGGTCCCCCAGCTGCTTCAAGGGTGCGCGCGTGCGATTGTTTTGTGTGACTTGGTGACAATGGTGGCCAAGTAGTTACCCTAAGTATCATCTCCTGCCAAATCTCTATATATTCTCCCCCATCCCCTCCCAACTTTCTCCACTCCAGCTTCTCCCATTTTCTCTAGCTTGCTTTCTTTAATCTCAAGGTATAATCTTTGCATGTAACCACCCTCTCTCTTCTCTCACATTTGCTTTTCAAAATATTGTTTCTCTTGTTAAATGGATCTCTCAAATTAAACCGATTAAGGTGATGTTTTTTTTTTTAAGAAATCTGAACTGGTTTACTTCTTTGTGCAGGAAAATGGCTCTAGCTGGAATTTTCTTGGTTGGTATCCTTGTAATGGTCTCATCTGTTAATGGTCACGGTGGTGGAGGTTGGATTAATGCTCGTGCAACCTTCTACGGAGGCGGTGATGCTTCTGGCACAATGGGTATGCCTCTTTGCAGAAACGAATAACCTTATTGAGAAATTACACCCTTTAGGGCGCACCATTTGTCTATTTTTGCTGGTTTTGATAAATTTTGTAACTCCAGGAGGGGCTTGCGGCTATGGGAACTTGTACAGCCAGGGGTATGGTACAAACACTGCTGCTTTGAGCACAGCTCTGTTCAATAGCGGGCTAAGTTGTGGGTCTTGCTATGAGATTAGGTGCGTGAACGACCCCAAATGGTGCCTGCCTGGCTCCATTATGGTCACAGCCACCAATTTCTGCCCTCCAAACAATGCCCTGCCTAACAATGCAGGGGGCTGGTGTAACCCCCCTCAACACCACTTTGATCTCTCTCAGCCTGTCTTCCAGCACATTGCCCAATACAGAGCTGGAGTTGTACCTGTGTCTTACAGAAGGTCAGTCTCTAGCTCCTTGAGCTTCGAATTTAACCATGGAGGGAAATAATGTCTTGAATAAGGTGTTTTAATGAAACTATTTTTTTTTTTGCTTAATCAAGTGTCTGATTATGGTTACTTTCGTCTTTAACCAGTCTCTTTCTGTGCTAAATGTCTTGGTGGCCTCGTTTTTGTAGGGTTCCCTGCAGAAGGAGAGGAGGCATAAGATTCACAATCAATGGCCACTCTTACTTTAATCTAGTCCTGATAACCAACGTTGGTGGTGCTGGTGATGTGCATGCTGTGTCCATCAAGGGGTCTAGGACTGGTTGGCAACCTATGTCAAGGAACTGGGGGCAAAATTGGCAAAGCAACAGTAATCTCGACGGACAAAGCCTGTCATTTAAGGTCACCACCAGTGATGGCCGCACTGTGGTCTCCTACAATGTTGCTCCTTCTCGCTGGTCCTTTGGCCAGACCTTCTCCGGTGCCCAGTTCCGTTAGGGTCCAGATCTGTTCTTTCGGCGCAGTAAAGTTTTAGCATGTTAGGTCTATATATCTGTAGTCGTATTTCGGTAACAAAAGTGGTATTAGTATGGTTTTTGTATACTAATATATACTTGTATCTCAATCGGAGGTCAGTCTTTAGGTCAGGATGAGAAGGGCTTATTTTACATGGCACTACTCATTTTGAGCTGATTGGGTCGCGCAAGCGCTGTCCTATTCAAGAGCTCTCTATTAGTCTTGGGGCTTTTCCTTTTTTTTTCTTCCGCCGTGAGAAGGGCAGAAGATGATGGCAGGGGTGGACTTTTACCACCCGCCGCTAGTATTTTAACTGTTGCTTTTTTTTTCTTGCTCCTACTTCTTTCAAGGGATGGGGGAGCTTTTTTATTTCTTCTTTCTTGTAAGCTGATTGTGATCAGCGTCTGCTGAGTTATGTCCTATGGTTTATATGCTTGTAGTGTTTAAGACTTCGAAGTGTATGTTACCGATTTCCATCAGTGATGAAATTAGTGGTGGCAGATTGGTGTATTAATCCAAGCATCTTTTGTCTCTCCTTTTCTTCTGTTAGCCGTAGGACAACGCACGTTAATATGTTAATAAAAGTTGTAAAACATCTGTTGCCAGCTAATTGATTAACTGGGCCTTCCCCGATGGTCTGTAACAGGTTCTTCATAAGTTCAAAATTCAAGTGGTGATAATCCATCAGTCCAAACCTAGACGCTCCGAACGCTATCTGCAGACACCAACTAAAGATTTCCTTTTCAACAATGGAGTCTGGTTTGAGGATGAAATTAAAAAAGGGAAGAGAAGGAAAATGTAAAGGGAATTAAAAAAGAGGGGTTGCACCTGGGACATAAACAGAAAAATCGGTGTGGTGATTTTGAGTCGCCTTAGGGTTGTTCCCGAGCTACATCTGAAACGCAAAGGTTTTGGCGTTGGTAAATGTAGTTTCAAGCTAGCTAATTAACACTGGTGTGATACAACTCGGGGATGAAGTAGGCTTTGAAGGATACAGAGGATTTTCTTCATTGCAACTAACCTTTCCAGAACACCAAGGGCAAGTTACGATTTCAAGATTTTGATCTGTCCTCTCTCTCTTGGGGGGGTCTAGATTGTGTCTCGTACTGAACTGTAGATGGGAATCTGTCAAATTTTAATATAGCTCCCCTTGTTAAATTCCTTGCTTCATTTATTTGTGGTAGAAGTGAAAATCCGAATTAGCTCGGTAGAATAAATGATAGTAGCCAGCCAGCAGATGAACAACCTTTTACTTTCAGTATGAATAAAAAAAACCACTTGTCTGTGGCGCTTTCTTTGACAGTGACTGGTGTCAGGACTGCGGAAAAATGAAGCAAGACACTTCATATCAATGTCTCCTCTGCTTGTCCCTTGCCTTCCAGTCTCTTCATGGGAACATTGCCTCCAAATTCATTATGTTTAGTTGCACGGAAACCATCAGAGAAGAGGATACAGAAAATCAGATACGTTTGTTGTTACTATCGAATTAACAGTACGATTTCTTCTAGTATTCCCCTTCTGAGAAATCATATGGGAATTAAACAAACATTTAGAATGCAGGTTCGGTACTGGTAAAATGGATCGAAGTGTGGTGTCCAAGAGGTTCCTGAATATAAAAAAATGAACTTGTTTCTAGAGACCCCGAAGGTAGTAAGATATTGCGAGATTCGACTAGCAAACAAAATACATGAAAGAGGTGGGCATATCCATTCCAATTTGAACTCTGAAACCAGCTGTGCGCAGAGATCATCGAGGATGGAAATACCTGAGACGAGCTGAGAATGATATACTATTGGAATTTCTTCGGAAAATTCAGGTAGTTTTATTTCCTGTAATTATTTGAAATTAGCGATTGCTAGAAATATTGATCTCTCTTTTACTTTATTCTCTCTTTTCCAGGTAGTTTTGTTCTCTTTTTTTAATTTTAAAATATTTATTGATATTTTAATTTTTTAAAAAATAAAAAATACTATTTTAGTATATTATTAAATAAAAAAACAACCCAAATTATACTTCCAAACAATTATTTAGTGTATGTTTGTCACAACAATTTTTAAAACAAAAACATGAAGTAAAAAATATAGCTCGGTTCGTTGTCATTTGTTTAATATCTGTTTGTTTTTGTTACTTAAAATTGTTTTTAATTTGAAATTTGAAAATGTTTTGATATATTAATATTAGAAATAAATCTTAAAAATAAGAATAGTATTATTTTAATATGTTTTAAAATAAAAGATAATTTAAAAAACAAAATGAACACTTATTGTTTATCCATGACGGATAGGTCAAACAAACTCGCTATGGTGAACGGTGATTGCCGTGATGGTGAGATCCAACGGACGGCATAATCTGGAGTCACGTGAAAGGGGTCAGGTTCTCTGACACGCCATACCTTTTCATACCAATCGACGGCTTCTCGCTCTCCACGACAAAAACTGCTTGCGTGGCGATTAGACAGTGTACGAAGCTAGGCCTTTAATATACTCTGTATATCTTTTTGCTTTTTATTATTGTATTTATTCTCTCACGAATCCTACGAGAATATTTTTGAACACTTTCAGCGAGGAAAGCAAAGCCGTGTTCTGCTACGACACGAATGCGATATGTTCTACACAGTTCACCCTCGCCCCATGTGACTCTCCGTATATCTCGGCTCCTCACTTATAATGATGTGTTATGGTAACATCATCGTCATCATCATAATATAATTTCACAAGGGGAGATAGTGATAACATGAGGTCGGTCCCCTCATTATACGGTGTCGTTGTCATTTTCGTGATTTGACAAGTCACGAGACTCCTTTCAAATTTTCAAACAAAAATAAAAATTAAATCCACTCATTCAATTCAAGTGATTCAGGCTTGTGATATATGCATGGATGTGAAAGTTCTCTCGAGGTATTTTGTGGTTATTGGACTGATTTGGAGCCTAATATTTATTGTTTAATGTTATTTTTATGGTATTGTTTTATATTTATGTCAAAACATTTTTAAAAGGGTTTGAAAATATGAATTTGATGTTTCATGAGATAAGAGAAAACTCTTGAAAATCACATCAGTGTGAGTGAAATTATTTTAAATATCTTACATGACAATTTTATTTCCTTTATCCTTGACATGGTTATTTACTAATAAGTATAATGATAATTAAACTCAACTCGAGTGGTCTTCATCGTGTTTTTTAGAGATGTTTGACACCGTTTTTTAAAAATATTTTTGAAGTTTTATTTTAGATTAATTTTTTAAATTTTTTAATATCATTTTAATTTTAATATGATGATATTAAAATAATTTTTTTAAAATAAAATAAAATAAAATAAAATATTTTAATATACTTTAAAACAAGAAACGCATTAAAAAATAATGCTATAAAACTCAAAAAAACAGGCGAGATGAAAGCTGCAAAATTAAGGTGAGGTAAATAGAAAACCATTTTTCGTTTTGGAGGTACCGAAAATCAAGTCTTTGAATGAGCCCAGTATCGATGCCACGTGTTGACCTGTACCAGCCTTGTCTCATAAACATCATACCATAGGTCTGATACCTGTTCCCTTAAGTTCAAGAACAGTTGCTGGTATGGATAGAACACAGCTGCAGGCCAGGCTCCACCAAGCTAGACGCTGCTTCCGTTTTTCTGCACAGCAGTACAAACGAGTTAACGACGGTGCTGAAACCACATGAAGAAGCCCCGTCCAGTAAAATACACCAGCCAGTGGCGTGAGAAACTGAGAAGAATAGGCAGATGGGCTTTTATTTACGAGGCCTCTACCGGAAGCGCATTCACTGATTCTGTCTATAACGACTTTACTATTTAAATGGTGGGAGTTACGAGGCCTAGTTTATTCAGTAAAACTTGAATTCCAAGAAAAGAAATTATTTTATCATGTGTGTGTTTAGCATGACAAATATGTCTGTACCTTGAAAAATCAATTACAGATATGATGAACGATAATGTTATTCGGAAGGGTTTTTCTATTTTCTTTTTAAATAGAAAGCAATGCTATCTCCTTTCAAAACATTACCTTTTAGTATGACCAAGAAATAATTATATTTTATTTATTTATTTATTTATTTTCCAGAGTGTCATCCTTTAACCCTCTCATTCCGGTGCAGATAAACTTTGCAAGAGGTGGTGGTGGACAGCTTGGCAACGTATAGCCATCCTTAACGGCCCACTGACCCACTGTGTCTAATATCCTCCAAACTGCAATTTTCAGCCCTGAATTCTAAGAAATTTTCACACGCACCATTCCATGAAATAAGAAAATCCATCTTGGTCCAGGGATATAATAAATTGAATAGAGGATGGTGCTTTTATTTATTTTGATGAACAAGGATTTTATAATATAGCTATCTGTACTTGCAAAACCACCACCGCTACTGCTTGCCGGACACGGGTGTTGTGCCCTCACAGTTATTGCTTAGTTCACAGCAGAGGTATGGCGATCTGGTGCTTCTGTTCTGATCCGAAGAATATATTTATTATTTCTGGAAATCAAAATTGGATATTCGGATAATATTTCTAAGTTGCAAAGATGGATTTTTTTTTAAAAAAAAAACAATTCATATTCAAAAGGAAAAGCTCGTTTTCAGAGAGCAGACATTCATCTAAAGACAACAGCAATACTAATAGACGTGGATTGATTGCCTATGAATCGCAAGACAAGACCTATGCATGTGATCACATTATGAGAAAATCTCACCTTTTCTTGCTGTTCCTGAATTTCCACGTATTGGAACAGTTTAGCTATACATTATACCTCATCATAATCGTCGTCTCTGGTCAGAATTTTCTCCCTGACAATATGTTGCTACAGATACAGAAAATCAATAAAAAAAAGATACCAGGGTCTCATCAAACAGTGAAATTCTCCCTTTTGACCTCATATAATGGCGCAGAATGGCAACTGTAGATTGGATTTTCTGGGCATTTTAATTTTCTCTTGTCAAATCTCGCGATCATGTATCAATATGTAGCTGCTGTTGCCTTTGATCTGGTGGGTGGTTTGTCAAGTGTTTATGGGGGTGGGGTGCTTAGATTCTGACTCGCTAATAGTCGATGGCGATGCCTGCACGATTTTTGATGGCATTCTCCATGCTTGAAGTTGAAACAGTTTATTCATGGATATGATTCTTACAGTCACAGGGAAGAGAAGAGGATCTTGTCGTTTTTTTACTCCTGGCTAGTCTAACCCAGGCTGGCAAAGGAAATAATTTTCGCTCCTGAAAGGGTCCGGCTCCACAATCGTAAGGAGAAGAATTAGGGTTTCTCAAATTGAAATATTTTTTATTTTTTAAATATAAAATGAAGGGAAGTCTCCTTCCAGAATAAAGTCTTGCATGTCGTCAATGTCCCGTCGTCCATAAATAGCCACGTCATACATGCCACACAATCATTTTAACACCCATGTCAAAAAAATGCAAAGGAAAAAAAAAAGTAAAGGTAAAAAAAGAAGAAATAATGATAGATATACAAATATATCAATGCTATTGCAAAAAACTTGAAAAACAAAATCAATTGTGCTATTTCTACATTCAAGGAGGTTTCTTTTTATATGTATAATATAATAGTAATAATATACATTGCTTTATGGTTTCAGTATACATCTCCAGGACACACCACGGCGGGATGGGGGCGGCAGGGCAGCCCGCCTGCCCTTTGTGACCTCGTCTCACCAAAGTTTAGACAGGGAAAGCTTAAATTTAAGTAAAACCTACAACTTGTATACAGGAGATTGGAAATGGTGCCTCAATAGATAGAATGAGCACCATTCTTTCTAACAAGTTACCACCATAAGGGAATTCCTATGCTGATATCAAGCTGTATAGATATTATGTACTCACTGGCTTCTTCTCGCTGTCGAGTAGCTGCGAACCTCTAGCAAATTCAGTGTGGCTGCTGCAAAAAATAAAGTGGTTTCAATTACATTAAGTTGGGACGATAACAATTTATGACCTGAAGATAAGCAATTTAATGCAGCTGATTCAAAGAGGAGCTTGTTCTCAGCAATCTTTGCTCTAAATGGAGACCTCGCCATTATCAAAAGGTTTAATCAGTGGTTCTTATAACTCATGACAGAAAAAATCCTAGAACAAGAGCATCAAAATTTGCTACAGAACCAACAACTTGAAGACCGAACACTCTTTAAGGAATAGTAATATGCTCAAACTACTAGCTATGGATGATATTTTTGATAAACAGAAGCATTGGAAGAGTAGTACTCTAGCTCTTATATATTTAACCGCATCTTATAGATGAACTCTAAGTGACCATTTATTATTCCAATGGGGCATCACATCAGAGACTTTTAGATGATTTTTTCCCTGGTAAAAACCATAATGGAGGATGGTTACACATATCCACATCTATTTATACTCATTCCAGTAATTGCTGTCTCAGTCAAAAGGTTCAGATCAGTTCATAGATGACCCATGTGAGATATAAGGGGAAAATAAAGTACTTATCTGCTTATTTAAACTAGAAACGAGGAAAAAACTTACCTGAGAATACAGATGGTCATCAAACATAGTAACAGCGCACGATCCTGGGGCAGAAGCCCAGCCACACGGGGTGGGGTCGTACCCGGGTTTAGGAGCTTCAAAACTTCCAATAACATGAAAATCCTCAGGGCTTCTTTGCACTTTCATCTCTGATGCATGTTGGAATTTTGTATCGTTCAACAAATTTAGATTGTATGACCCAGGCAGGTAAGGGTACTGCCCGGCCAACTGTAGCCCAGTTCCATTTAACTCATCAAGAATACCATTCATTCCAATTTCTTGACCAGAACTAGACAAGTCTGAATTTTTCCCCGCGCCAAAGTAACCAGAATAACTCCCAAAAGAGGTGCTTCCAGAGCACTCGGCATCCCTTAAAAAAGACATTCAATCAACTAGTAAAGAACACATCATCAGGAGGGGTGTTCAAAACTCTTCTATGCATTGTTAATTTGTAACCTGTTCTGTGTATATTTGTGTCCCTATCCTGCACAGTATAAAATACTTCTGAAAAATAGGCGGGTCAGCACAGTAGATCCCGACTCTTTCTCTCAGTGTGTTTATGTATATACACGTGCAGATTTGTCCATATGTTTTTAAAAAACGGAGCTTTAATCCTGTACTTGTGTCTGGGCAGAGCAAGCCCGGACATGATCTTCCAGTGGGAAAATAATTTTAGCAATGAGATTAGAAGTTTCCTTGAATTGGTTCACTCACCTATGGGGAAGCAGATTTGGGTCCTCTGATAACATAATATGTTGACTGTCATTGTTAGGAACCCACGAAATAGGTGGAAGCTGCTGCTCCGCGCCCATTCTAAAAGGTACATGCATTGCATTCTGAAACTGCAAGCAAGATTGGCCAGGTAACAATTTTCATGGAACAGGGAACTATTTGTATCAAATAAAAGTAATCTGTTACCTGACTATGGCATTCTAGAGACATGAGATGTTGTTTTCCCAAGTGTTCCTGGCAAAAAAAAAAAAACTCTGTTAAAGAGTAAATAGAACTGTTACAGATAATAAAGAGAAATAATTTGTTAGTGGGATTTCTATTCAAGGCCCGATAGAGTGTTTCCGCTAAATTGACTTTAGGTTTTGCAGCACTGGCTTTGGCTTCACTATACTACTCAAAGAACACTGGGAGGTAGCAGTTCTTTTATATTTTATCCTTGTACAATACCATCAAATTTCAATTAAAAAAAATGACTAAGATGTCAGATCATCTTATCCTCACTGCCCTCCTCGTTATCCATAAAAAAAATGTTATAGGATTCCACTTAGTAGGCTCATGGAATATCTCATAGATGGGCTAATTAAACCCACATTCAATCGCCGTGCTGACCAAGCTGACCAAAGATGAGACACAATTATAGATCAAAAACATAGGAGCTGATGAACAACAAAAAGAAAGATTGTGAAGAGTGTGTGTATATATTTTCTCTAGATGAAACCCACCACAAGAAGAGGCATACCTTATGTGATCGAATCCGGTTAAGTGATTCACTGAGTGAACTTTCCAATTGCCCTAATTGCTCTAAGCTGTTAATCTTATCTGGATTGGTCCAGAAGCTGCAGAAACTCAAAGTAACTTAAGATTAGTCCAGGGTGGTGACCACCCACAGTATTCATAAGATTGTGAAATGGTTCTCTACATTGAAAGAGTTGGACGTGTTCACCTCAGCCTCTTATGCACATAAGATAGATGATTCTGCAATAGCCTTGATTGGCTAGTCAGGTCCTGGTCAATTAAATTGCAATTTATCGGATATGTTACAATCCATCATCACACAAGCAAGAGTTCTGAAATGTCGTATTTAATAATAGATTAACCGGTGCGCACCCATACCTCTATTGTTTGAGAGCTGATACAAAAAGAACAGGATTCAAGAACTTTAGTACATAACGTTTACATAACATAGTCAGCCTATAAGCTATGCAAAATGAAATGTGTCACCACCAACAAGCGCATACCTTGTACCGAGAAATTCTGGTATATTGACATCATGGTCCAGCTTCTTAAAAGTTTTCTTGAGTGCCTATACGCTCAAAGAAAAAGAAAACAATGTAACCAAAAAGAATGGCAGCTGCATCAACAAAACCAGGTGAAAAAAAGAGCAGGATGAGAGGTAATATCAGAAAAGCAGAGTCTCGTAAACAAGGATCCAAGGACTTACTTCAAGGCTTTCTAACTTCCTGTTCCAATCAAATACAAGAACAATTTAATTTCAATTTGATAAATATTCAATGCAGGCATGGAAGGACTAAGAAAAAGAAGCAAGAAAACTTCACAATACCTCTTCGCCCTTTCTTGTGGTGTTAACTGAGCAAATTTTGTAATTACTTCTTCGATGCTAATAAAGAAGGAAAAGGAAGAAGATTAATCAAAACTGTTTATGCCGGTGAGGATCAAAATATGATGACAGCCAACCACCAGGTTGGATGATGAGAGATGTGATCAAGTTGAATCTGTACCAGTGCAATGAAATTCCCAAAAAGATGCAAAACAAGAATTTTCACAGGCAAGCTTAAAGTTCACATGCGCACTTTAACTTTCTAAAACATTGAAGCCTGGCATCAATGACAGTACCTGCTTGCTCCTTTACACAACGAAGGTTTGCCAGTAGGTGAAAACATGAGAAGGATAATGTCGATGTCACATAGTATAGATAACTCATTAGCCTTCTTCATGATACCATGTTTCCTCTTGGCATAGGTCGCTTGACGTCCATTTGAATTCTCCAATTTCTTAATCTTTAGCTTCACCCTGCCCATCCTGCGCATTTAACATCACCATTTAACCATCAAAGGATGCCCATAATTTTATAAAATAATCCACAGTTCCCAGAGTTTCAATTATCCTGTAATTTCGTTTCAACGTGAAGCACATATTTCAAACCAGGTATTGATTTTTCATCAATTAGCATCAAAATATCCTCACAAGTTTGTCAATTTATCATGATTATTAATACCTAATGCACCGAAATCATGTATGAAAACAATAAGTACACAAGGACCAGCTAAGAAATTTGACAAATGAAAGTTGATCAAAAAGAAAAGAAAAAATGCAGAGATGGAAACAATAATTTTGACATGAGAAAGAAAGGGAAAGAAATGGGATCATACGAAAAGAAGAAGCTAGGAATTTAAAAAGAAAAAAAGCCGAGAAGAACTAAACCATTTAGCTGGCCATTGTGACTGCCAAACAAATCTAAAGAATGAAACAGTCACTACCCAGTTTCCTCTTAATGAAAAGAAAGAGGAAAATCTACGTGTCTCTCTGTCTTTCTGATGAAGAAAGGACTTGTTGGAAAAACAGAAACAACAAAAAAGGAAAATTTACCTGAAGGAGCAAAATCAAACGACGAGTGGGATTTGGATGATAGAAAGAATATTTAAATGTGGAAGCAAAGAAAAAGTATAGAGAGGAAGAAGAAGAAGAAGAGAGAGGATAGGATTGCATGACATGACCGGGTGAACGACAAAATCGGTCATCCAGCAAAGCTGGAGGGTCGGGATCGTCCCTAAGTTTCCCCCGAGAGCTTCAAACCACCCATAGAAACCTGACAATAACCCACGTCTCAAAAAAAAAAGCACTGTTCATTCGTTCTATACGTTTCTAGCTGTACCTCTCCCCCGTTTAGAATGATACCAGGTGTCAAGTTGTGTTGCCCGATATAAAGGCAGTAAAATTTATGCGCGTTAGAGGTTATAATTAATTTTATTTATAAAATTTTGTCTTTTTTATTTATTATTATTATGACGTGCTGTTGACTTGTTGTTTTTTTTTTTTTTTTTTGCTGTAGAAGGAGTCGCCATCTTTACATGTAACTCGCGAGTCTTAAAAGACATGTATTTGACTCCCTAAAATTGGCTATTTCTGTAAATATTTCTGTAAAGGTGGTATTTTTGAATGTAAAAAATCTTAATAAAAATACCATACGTCGGAATCGGTTCTGACGTGGGAAAAGTGGACACAAAGGGTTTCAGAAACAGAGCCTACGTGCTGTGGACGGTAGACTAGTTTGATTGATTGATAGATGCCGGACCCTGACATTCCGATCGATTGGATTTGGTAGTGGTAGTTCATAGGCTTGCTATTTTCCAAAACCCGTCCTGTCCCTATAAGTTAACCTGAGACCTGCCGGATCCGGGATTTGAATAATAATAAAAAAATAACACTAGACGTCCCGGTTTAAAGACACAACCTCGCTATCTTTCTTTTTTAATCAAAACAACAATATTATTATGATAATTAAAAAAAATGAAATCAATCCGAGACCCGGAAATTTCCGGGGTTAATCTCTATGTTACAATTTACACAATTCACACCTAAATTTTGAAACCCAGCTTCGACGAGCGCAGCGCTAGCTAGCTTCTGCCTTTGAAAGTTGAAACCCAGTATCTGTCTTGTTTTCCGGGTCACGGGCCGGGTATACATCCGCAACGAAGAAGGCAACCACCACCGCACGTACCTGAACATATGAATCCAAGGGAGCTGCACCGGCAGAATCCTGTGGATCAGCCCTCCTATTTATACGGCGGGTCGGGCCCCATGTACAGGGCACCTCCGTGACCTCTTTTACTCCATGTTCTGTAAGAGATCTTTACCTGCGCCCGGGGACGTTGAGGGAGAAATAATCTTTCCCGGCGACAACCCTCCCTCTCATTCGGGTGCAAACACGGGATGCTTCTCCTTCTTCATCTGAACTTTCACTAGAGTTCGAGTTTTCAAAAATATATATAAGTTTTAAATTTGTATAATTTTATGTTTTGAAATCAACAGTAGACATTGAAAATAAAAAGATTTAGATATTTAAATTATTAAATTCATTGTAATAGAATTAATTATTTTATAATTTAATCTAATTTAAATTAAATAATCACCTTTAAACTCAACGATAAACACGTTAAATTTGATTAATAATCTAAAAAATAAAAATACAAAATTATCTATCTACCAGCAAACTCAACAATAATCATGAAAACTCTGCAGTGGAAGTACCACCATGCCCCAGCAACAGCCTCTCTTTTATCGTTTATGAGAGTATTAAAATAGTTTCATTGTCCAAAAAATATGAAAAACTTAAAGTATTCTCGCCTCCAACCCCTGCCCCACGTCCCACCTAAGAGCAAATTCATTATTTCAGCGTTCAAGTCTAGGAAAAAAATAAAAAATAAAACCTTAAGCAGCCTTCATCTTCCTGTCACCTCCCAAGGATAAATAGATCGTTTCTATGTGCAAATAATAATAAAAAAGACAAAATCATTTGCAATTACTGCATAGATCCCCTGAAAATATCCAAAATACACTTAAAATAAAGAGTTAAATTTTATAGCCCGGGAAGTAAGAATAATTTCACCGTTAAAATCCATATCGATATCTGTACAGTAGCAAAATAAAACCGCAAAGATTTTTATATGTTTTCTAACATGTATATAAAAAAACACAAGATCTTGTTTCTTGATAGCTAAACAGATGGTCATGATGACATCAGTCCCAGGCGATCTCGCGTTTCACAAGCATTTTGACAAGTTCACATGCACCATCAATGAACAATGACGCGAGGCCGGCGCACAGTTTCAAGAAGGCAAGGGGAACAGCGAGTAAAATGACGCAGAAACATGCCTGCTTACGGTGGGACCCTATGACCCCAGGGGGCGCGTGGGCGAGGATGGGAGTAGCTGCGAATGGCGGGGCTTGTGGCAAGTGCGCTGGGATCGTTTAGCTCGGTGTGTTTCCCCTGGAAAGTCAGGTTTTCAAAGTTTTTGACCTGAATTCCTCAGCAAGGACAGTACACCTTGTTACTGTGACCACAGTAAATGAAACGTCTACCAATAGATTTCCCGACAGGCAAAGTGAAAAATGTGAAAAAAACAGGAAAATTCTTCTTCTTGGCAGTAATTTATTTTTCTTTTTGGTATTTACTGGCAAAGACATTCCTAAAGATTGAAAATACTCGCCCCGCAAACCTGCTTTTGTCACCGAGGTTGCAAGAAAACCTGCTGTTTGAGAATAATTGAGTGATCTGACTTTCCAATAGGAGTATCCGCAGTTGAAATTTATGGTCGTTCTCGTTTTTAAATACAAGACATCGGTATCCATTTATTAAAATATTGACCGGTCAATACCTCACTTTTTATTCACTCAGAAACCATTCTACTTTCCACTCTTTTTTATTTATTTTTTATGTTGCATGTAGAGTAACTAAAAACGATCCTGATAGCTATTCCATGAGATTTATTTGACTATATATGGAAAGAAGAAGTATAAATTATAGGCAAGGACATGGGCCATGGATTTTACTTTCTACCTTTTCCATTGTAAGGATATAGTTTCTATAATTGTTAATTTATCAGTCTATATATTATATATTATATATTAAAATAAATAAATTATAACATGTAAGAAAGTCAAGCAATCAAAGTTTTAATAAATCATATAGTCCCACCAGTAACGCTTTGCAAGCAAAATGCTATCTTATAGAAGCAAAAAATAAATGAAGCAAGAGACGTTGACATTGCCATCCCAAACAACTTCACGATCGACGACATGCAAACAAATATTTGAGCGAAGCTCATCCGATGGACCACGTGGATATCATTGATGAGTTTCGCTGAATCACGCGCGCATAAAATACAGGGGGTAGCGTGTTTTCTTACAGCTAAGTGGCTCCGTGAAAGAGACAGGGAGGACTGAAGGGCCGGGCCGGGCCGGGACTGAGATGACATGAGGTAAACTGTCCTGTCGAACGGTTATTTTATATTTTATAAAGAAAAAAGGACATGGACATTGAATTATATAATTTATATTTGTCCATTTCATACCTGCTATTCCTTATAAAAAACAAAAATTCATGCTAGCTAGCTCTCTCGAGTTTAATTAATTTGGTGGGAAAGCGGGATTTAAAATGGACGAATGCACCACACGCAACTTGACACGGTGCGCATAGCACACCAGTGTATTAATTACCGTGACATTAATAAGGGCATGCATGGCAGAGGGGTTTGGTTGTGTGGTCAGCTTCAGGTGGTTAACTGAAACCCAGGTTAAACCGGGCTCTCTCGAAGTGAAAACACAAGGGAGAGCTGATGGGGACCGAGAGGAGTTGAAGTGGAGGGAGGTTCTACCGGTGCTTGACAGGGGCTGTTCTGTCAAGCCCTCATTTTCTGCCCTGAAAAGAAAGATGTGAAAGCCCAAGCGAGCAGCACCTGCGCATTTTAGTCTTTCTTGTCACAATAGAGTGAGACAGCCCAGGAGCTAAGAACCGTCAACACGTGCGGAAAAGAAAAGATAGCGTACCTCTCACTTTCACACGTGTGAAAAGAAAGAAAGAAAGAAAAAAAGAAATGATGCTTGTATTATATAAAGCACAAGAGGTACCGGGCTGGTAGCTGATAAATAATTAAGGCGAGGATCAGGGGGAGTCGGGGTGGGTTGTTAACTACCTTTAAGCCTCCTTTCACTAAAACCGTGCAGGTCTCTCTCTCGAAGCGCCATTGCTGTTTTTCTCCATGATCAAGAAACCTGCATGTCTCTTTCCCTTCGTCACTGTCTGTCAAAGCTAGCTTCTACTGCTCTACATTCTCGCAGGATGACTTCGTGTGCAGTTATGTAGCAGCATTTTTGTTTCAGAGATTGAAATGAAGGCATGGCCAGGAACCTTGCTACACATGCAACGCCAGATAATAACAGCAGAAATGGTCTTGCTTGTTACCCCTATTCTTCTCCCTCAACTTCCACTTCCTCTCCTTGTTCTTCAACGGGAATGATCGATACAGACATTGGTTCTCTCTCTTAGTCCCAACTCTGGAATGACACCACCTGACTCTTCTTCTCATGAAATGGAAAATCGGAGGCTTACCTGGGGTTTTCCTATCACGGGAAACTATCGTGCTAACAGTGATACTGCTGTGGAGTTTAAGGCTTCTGGTAGCAGTGATGGGCTCGGAAAGAATAATGAGACTGTGAATCACTATGCTGACTCATCTAACGAAGAAAACCCGGATGAAAATAGGATGAGTGGTAAGGAAACAGAGAGTGAGCAGTCAAAGCTTTGTACAAGAGGGCATTGGAGGCCGGCAGAGGATTCCAAGCTAAAAAAACTCGTGGCTCTTTATGGCCCTCAAAACTGGAACCTTATAGCCGAGAAGTTAGAAGGTAGATCAGGTAAAACTCCACTGAGAGAAACTGTAAATTTGTGTTCAAATCCTGCCATTTTCATTTATCTGCATTTTGTGCTGTCATTTGTTAAGAGGTTCTTCTCACTAGTTTCTGCTTGGCTCATTTTGATTACTGTCATGTGAAGGTAAGAGCTGTAGATTAAGGTGGTTTAACCAGTTGGATCCAAGGATAAACAGAAAAGCCTTCACTGAAGAAGAAGAAGAGAGACTCATGCAAGCTCATAGACTTTATGGCAACAAATGGGCCATGATAGCAAGACTTTTCCCTGGAAGGACTGATAACGCAGTCAAAAACCATTGGCATGTCATAATGTCAAGAAAATATAGAGAACAATCAAGTGGTTACAGGAGGAGGCTAAGTCAATCTGTCAACAGAAGAATGGAAGACACTCCAAGCTTTGTCGGCAGAAATGCAGGCATGAAAACAGTACCACCACCATATTGTCCCAACATCTCCAGTGCTGATGGACGAAACAAGTTATCTCCTTGTCAAGTTGGAAACTTTAATGGTGCTGGTCGCGGTGGGGCTGACTATGGCTTAAATGGATCCCCCCACATGACCAGTGGGGGAGAAGCAGTCTCAAGCATTAAGGTTTCTCAAAGTGGGTTTTGTGCGCAGCAGACACCTTTTGATTTCTTCTCTGGTATGTGCCTCCGTGCAATCTTATGTGTTTCTGGGTTTCTGTGCTGCTACGACATCGGTTTCTTTTTGGATAGTCTACCACATTTCCTAGCTTTATTCTCTTCGATTTATATTCAGTTGAAACCAAGTTGGTTAATCTTAGTTTCATTTATTTTGCTTCGCCGACTGAAACAAGCCTTTTCCCCTAACTATTTTGCTGCTCTAAATTCTGTATTAACTTGGGCATGCTTCCTTCTTTTAACTGCCAGTAGTTATTTTCATTTTGGTGATTGGTCCGTGTTTCTTGCAGGTCCCAAAAGTAATAACATGATGCGGATGTTCAGCCACACCATCTCACGGGATAGGCCAAACGATGAACCCCGCAATTCTGATTTCTATCAACACCACCACCCTTCATACACACTGACAATGCAGCAGTCAAGCTCCCAGTACCCCTATTGCTTCTCAGACTCCACGGCGTCAACATTACCTCGAGCAGTTTCAGCCGGTGAGCCTTCATGCTCATCCCCATCAGTGCCAGATCAGAGCAGAGTAAGCGGCCATTTTGAGACCGCTCCACCACCATTCATCGACTTTCTCGGGGTAGGAGGCACATGAAGTCAGAAGTGTAGCAAAAGAAAAGAGCTGTATTTTATTTTTTTGTGCAGAAATCATATCACAGAGATGCTTGTCGTGGATGAGCTCCAATATAACAGAGAGGCCATTAGAGGAAAAAGAGAAAGGGAGTCTTGTGAATTGGATGGCAGTATATAAAATCTGCACCTGTCTGTCGATGTCATGTCACACCAACACCCTCTTTTGTTTTGTTTTTAGTAAAATCGTCTGCATCACACGAGAACCTTTCTTGTTTCTAAAGTGAAACAGATTGATCCGACTCATGAATATTAATGTCGTTTTGTCCTTTCCATGATCCTCAAAAATCTATAATATTTGACAATCAAGTTATAGAGTGTTTGACTTCTAGTCAATATTGTTTAATAATATTTTTTTATTCTCTTGATAATATCTTTGTTTTATAAAATAATTTATATATATATATATATAGATATAGATATATTAAAATAATGTATTTTTATTTTGAAAAAAATGTATTTTAACATTAACATATCAAAATAATCTAAAAATATATAATAAAAAATAAAACAAAAAAAAATATTAACTTTATCCGTCAAAAAACATTTCTCCAATACATCCCAAACACACTTAATCTTTTAGGTAAGTAACTAACAATAAAAAACCTATGAATATGTTGAGAGGTTGCTTTAAAAAATAATGACAAAGTTGGTGATTTTATAGGAAAAAATAAATGGCTTGTGTTTAAGGATAATTTTCTGAAAAATGTAATAAATAACTTTGAATTTCAAGAATAAAAATAATTGTTATTATATTTGAGAATAATGAGTGCTTTTTATGATGTATTTATAAAAATCAAGTCTTGTCATTTTCAAGGATAAAAAGGTTGTAAGAGATTTAGGTATATTGAATCTTATAGCTTAGATCTATATTACTTCGAGATAGTTTATCAGATATGATTTTTATTATATTTACAAATATTTTAAACTATAAAATATATCAAGTAAAAAAAACACTTGCTCGTCACTTCTTTTTTTTTATGATCGGGGTGTCCGGGCCAGCTTATGCGTACCTCGACTATTTTCCGGACTCACTTGAACATCCTCCAAACCTAAATGAGCATGTAAGACACCACGAGAGGTGACATGCATACCATGCAGGGAAGGGCGTAAGTGGGACTCGAACCTGAGTTTGTAAGTTGGAGGGCGCTCCTCTGCGCCACTGGACCACGAACCTTTGTGGTCACTTTCTTTATTTGCATTGGATCTACCCTTCTTTTTTAGGCCTTGTATGTATTCCATGTCATTGCCCTTTTATATTACTTACTTTGATGGAAGGGAATTTCCAATCTCCCAACTCCAGTCCATAGAACATCAATCTTGAGCTTCTGAAAGAGGAGAGCAACGATGATGTCTTTTGCCTTTTCCTTTTAGCTATTTATACAAGCGTAAAACTACATCCAAGAGATCAAAGAAGGAGCTGCTTGCTTGAGAGTTGCTGTTATTCCACCATCATGTATGATCAATGTGATTTTTCCCTTTAGTCTTTTAAATATTCCAGTGGAGATATTAGAGTTTAATTTCTTAGGAAAGATTGTAGAGCTTAATTCATTTAACAAACCTCTAAAAATAGGTTACAAGTGAGAAATTTCCTTTCTCAACGCAGCTCTCACACTGTTGTACGTAGTAGATTAAGAGAAATTTTATAATAAAAAACCATGTTAATTTTATAACCTGCACTCGGAATATAAAATAGAGGGATGCATAGTCTATGATATTGGAACTAACCCATTGGAGTTTAATTGGACGTAATTAAGTTTGTAGATAGTATCTCCTGAGAAGGAAGGAGCAAATTCAAAGGTCTTGAAACGAAAACCAGGAAATGACAGCAGCACCAGAGTCTATGATCATTTACGTTGTCCAAAACGGAAACAAAAGCTGAAGATTATCAGGTGACGATGCTGATGCGAAGACACAGGACAAGAAGCTGAAATTGGAGCCGAACATCCTTTTCATGGGCCTGCAGAATTCAGGCACAAAGTCTGCAACCATGGCAAACACCGTTTCCTTTCGTTCTCTCATCAGCAGAATCTTCTGAGATTTCATGACACCCGCATGGGGGCAACAGTCCACTTATGCGCAAGAAATTCTGCGTGCATATAGTTACCTGCCGATACAAGAAACATATTCTGTGGTGAAATCATCTTTCGGTACACTGCTGTTATGGTCCAACACGCTAGCTAACATTAAGCAGGCAGCTGGTTTATATTTCGTGTTCGGGCTCTGCATCAAGCCCAGCAAAGCATCGCATCCAGACAAAGATAGAGTCTTGAACTCGTTCACACCTGGAATGCACTCAGGGCTGGGCATGAGATGACGTGACTAAAGGATGGCAATTTAGTAACTTTAAGTTAATGCGTTTTGAAAAAAAAATGATTTTTTTGTTGTGTGTGTTTTTAGTATTTAGTTTTCAGAACCACACCCGTTGAGCTTCTGAGGTGGTCAACAATCCCCATGCAATTTTCATATAAAAAAACGTTAATCAATGCAAGCTGCGGAGAGAGGGAGAGCGAGAGAGAGAAGAAGAAGAAGAAGCGCTAAATCGGTTTTTATAGGATGTTTATTGGACCGGGTTGAAGCTGGATTTTGCTACACATTATAACCCAGCCATATTGAATAATGTAAAACACCTAATGGATAGGGTTGTGTGTGCGTGTGTGACGAGAATAGCAGGTCGAAGAAGTCTCATTCAGTAATTTGCACTAGATTTAGTGTAGTTGCGGTAGTTTTTCAAAGTATTTTTCATACAGAAATATATCAAAATGATATTTTTTTTATTTTTTAAAAATCATTTTTGACATTAACACATCAAAATGATCTAAATACACTAAAAGAATTTTATTTTAAATGAAAAAAAAAAGAAATTTAGCTAAACAGCTGCAACGCTTGACCAAACAGGCACTAACTCACGAAACAGGATGTGCACACAAAAAATATCCATAATAATTCACATGCCTTTCGATCATCAAGCAACGTTGTCGCTGGCGTTTAGCAAGAACAACTCTCCATAAACCTGAAAAAGTCGTTGAAATCGATCTTTTCCTTCCTGTCCTCTCCGACGGCTCGGATCATTCTTGAACACTCCTCTACTTGTATTCCTTCCTTCAAACCCAAACGACACATCACCCTGTTCAACTCTCTTGCGTCTATAAACCCATCCTTGTTCTCATCAAACACATCAAAAACTTCCTTAACCTCCTCCAAGCTGCCGGGTTCCTCTTCCTCGAATAAACTCAATAGCTCATCTGCACCGAACCCCTCGTCACCACCCGAGCCGTCTTCATGAAACTCCAATCCTAATCTGTTCATGACCAGTTTTATATCTGCTTGGTTTAGTCTTTCATGATGTTCCTTGTCATGATGTTGACCACTACCCTGCTGTTGCTTCAGCTTTTCAGGACCCGAGCCTGTTTTGACACTTGCGAAGAAGAGATTCAGTAGAGATTGAAGGTAAAACAGGATATTCAAGAGTACACAGCTAAACATCCCTGCTATTATTCTCTCCATTGGAGGTGAGCGAGAGAAACTGGTTTATTAATGGTGTCTGAACTTATTTCTCAAGACACACAGTTAATCGTGGTTTTCTATTTTCCTTCGGAACCCAATACTTAAATAGAACTAAAAAACGGAATCGATAAGGACGCGGGAAAAGTTTATCTTGAAAGAAGTTGTCATTCAAGTTGAGGAAATCTTCTCGGCAAGGGGAGAGAGGGACTTCCCAGTTGAGATGACGCGGGGGTTAATTTGTTCCAGAATTTCCTTTCAACTTACACAGAAGGACATCGGTATTTATGTAACCTTCGAAGTTAAGAAGACACGTAGAGAGTAAGGACAGATGCAAACAATTTTATTTTGGCCAAAACTTTAAAGGAATTAAAGTCACTTTAGGAATCCCTCACGAAGTTGGAGGGTACTTCACTGCTACGTAATGTTGTTGCTTCTTCTTGCCGACCATGCGAATCATCGAAGAAAGTGACTTAAAAACTGGAGTTTATTTGACATTGACTGTAAAAACTTTTTTTAAAAAAAAATATAATTAAAAAATAATAAATAAAATTGACTTTAAGTTACTTTTTTGAAATAAAAGATGTGGTATAAATAAGATTTATGAATTAAAATGTACAAAAAATAACTTTTGGTTAAATTAAAAAAAATCATAACATTTTTTTAAAATTTAATCTATGTAAAGAATACTTTTTTAACTATATATAAATTTAATTTATAAGGATTTGTCTGAGAAACTCAATGGATAGTACATGTATACTTGAAGTGCTTGTAATCATTTACCTTAAAATGAAAAGGAAAAGAAAGTGGAAGCCTCTAATTTAGTTCACGTCAATATTTGATTAAATCCCTTTCAATTTCTAAAATTGGAATTATCAATTAAATAAATAAATCATCTGGTGTTCCGGTGGCGTGCATGTGGGCTTTATGAGTGGGCCAGGCTTATGCAGATAGCTTTGAATGAGCAAAAGTCTAAAATTAGATTTATGGGCTCTTGCTAAGCTGAACAAGGGTGACATGCCTGTTGCCATAAACCGGGCGCGGGCAACCAAACTAGTTGAAACTAGTACTTCAACGAAACATCATATTCAAACCAAATAAAAATACAAATTAATTGAATTTTAAAAATACAATAATAAATGATATTCTAAGAGTCCATTGATTATCTAATCTATTTATATTTTTACGCATCTATTTTTTTTGGTGTTACAATATCCGGAAGCACGTAGCATCTTGATTTTTTGAGTTTGGAATGGTTTATTAAATGACAAAACATAGTCAGAACATTCAGGTGTAGTAATAAAAAATAAAGAATGTGAAAGTAAAACAAATAACGAGAATAAGATTTTGTTTATCTTTATTATTTTATTGTGAGATCCATGGCAGACAATCCTTTCCAACCAACTTCACTTCACTTGATTTTGTTTTTCATGTTGCATCTCTAGTTTATGCAGATACACAAGGTTCTTAAACAAGTGACTAGATTATTTATTTATTTACTTACTATTTCCATATAAAAAGAGAGAGAGAGAAAGGACATGGATGTCATTTTAGCAAATCTCATAAACAATCAATTAAATAGTCAAATCGTGCACAAACTCTCCCAAGTGGGATATAAAGAAGTTGTTTCTTTCTGTTTTTCACCAGCCACGTCGCAGTAATTTGATTTTTATATTATTTTGATGTGTTGTGTCAAAAATAATTTTTAAAAAATAAAAAAATATTATTTTGATGTATTTCAGCACAAAAAACACTTTAAAAAACTATCACAATTATAAAAAAATGAGTTGTATATCATTCTTTTAAAACCCACCTTCATCTTTTCAATCACTATGAAATAAAGAGACACAGGTTGCTTTCCAACATGCTAAATGACCTGATCAAGATAAAGTCAATCGTTTTATTGTTGTTGAATCCGGAAGAAAAAAATCTAGTACGGTAGATCAAGAGATAGAATCGGGCCAAAGCTCTGTAATGGAATATTATATAACACACGAAGTGCCCTAGCTTGACCAGGGAATTCATTTGCTTTATCAATAGCCAAGAAAGTGTCTTCAATTTGTTGCTAATGCATGACATCGATCATGCACTAAAACAACAGTACTAGGAAGTTGACGTTGGGCTAATGCCCACGAAAAGTAGCTTAGTGGGACTAATACAATGTATGAAAGGCATCCACAGATCGATTAGGTCGATTAGGTCAGGACAGCCAATGAAGCTTTTATTAAGAGCTGATGCTAACATGCAGGAAAGAAGTTTTTCCTTCAAGGAGAACCACAAGTTCGAGAGATTTAATTAGGGTTCCAATCATGAAAAGTTGGAATTGATTCGAGACTTCAGCTCTTGGACATCAAAATCATTCAATTCCTGGGCAGGTGATGCTGGGTTTGCTAGGTTGCAGTGTGATTTCCTTCAGCTGAGGTCATGAAACTAGACAATAGAAGAATATCTGTCTCCATATAAAATAAAAGCAAAGGGAACAAAAAGAAAAGAAAAAAGAAGATGAAGAAAAGATTGCCAAGTATATATATGTGGCCTCCTATCTTCTGCAGGATGGCATCACATGCTTCGGGTCCCGTGACCACTACTAAAACTTTTGCATAGATTATGGCCTTATGCTTTTGATAACATTGAAATGTCACAACTAAAGGGTTGGGATTGGTGTGAAGACAGATGATTATGATCGGGTCTCGAATTCGAGTTAAGATATGTGTTTTTTATAAAAATTTGGACAGTCAAAGTTTTAACTGTTCACTTGATGTACAAATTACACTTTAGGTTTCCTCCTATAAAATAAAAATGTCAGCTTGTTTCACCCAAGCTGATGGATCAGACTCAGAGGCAGAGGCGCATATCTAATTTTATTTTGATCTATCAGTAGAAGCCAAACACAGAGAAAGGTAAACATCACAGCTTTGACAATATGGTTAGCTGATATGGGTTACCTCTGGCGCATTTTGGGTCAAATGAGGACAAAAGAAAAGAAGGTGAAAACGCAGGCAAAAAGATGGAAAAAAAGGAAAACTTTTTTCCCGGTGTTTCTACCTTTTGGTATTGCTGCCTGTTTCGATTCTTTGGGCATGAAAGAGAAAGATCCTCGGCTTTCTGAGGCATATAAAAATTCAAGTTTATCTGTTCAGATGTCGGCCTGCAGGAACTTTCTGTGCCATTTTAACGAGCCCTCGTCTCCCTTTGTATTTTCATCCCTATTCCTTCTGTATATGAAAAAAAAACCAGTATTTCATGGTTGATTTGTTGTTTTTCCTTTGCTATTGAGACATGTTTCTTTGTATCATTGATTATCTAATCTCCATACTTATACTGATAAAAAACAGTATCATTTAGTTCCGATGAACAGTGAAGAAAACCCCTCACTGCACAAGCATCATAAAAGCCGCCGTGTTGTACTGTAGCATTGGATCTTACAAAAGAATGATCTGTGCTAAATGACAGCATGCCGAGCACAAGTAGAATCATACGACTTTCTGAATCACTCGGTATTGAAGGGAATTCCATGAACTGCTAGTTCCATCATGAGGTTAAAGGGTCAGAGCCCTTCTAGAGGAAAAAAACTTGGATAAAAAAAAAAAACCTGGAACGTGAGTGTTCGGGGTCATAGGTATTCAAGAACTTTCAAAATAATGAGACCCACTTCATTTTTCTTTTGAAGTCTTGTTTTTTTCAAGTTAAAATTTCATAAAAAAAATTCAAGTACTAAATGTGATTTACAAGTTTATTCTACAAAGAGAAGGATTTTGTTACAACCAAGAATCTCTCTTCTGTCAAGTTATCTATCACTCTTACATAAATATGAAACATCTAAGATACCATATACATGAAAACTTAGGAAACAGAAATCACCTAAAGATGGATAATGAAAAACTGCTGGTCTTAAGAGGCAGGGAAGATTGAGAGGGAAGCTATGGTCCCGTCGGAGGTGGCTACGCTATTCTAGAGGGTCAAAATAGGGACACTCTATTCGGGGTTTTCTTCTATTTAGGAACCCTGTTAATAAGGTGGCCTTCTGGTGGTGCAAGTGCACAAATCCGTTGAGATTTTGAGGCACTCTGAAGAAATAGTCCATTTTCCATTACTGTTATAGCAGAAAGTGTACCACTTAGCTGATCTCTCGTCAAGTGTTCTCATGGAAATTGAGAAACCGGGAAAATGCAGCAGGGTTCGCTTGCAACACTGAAGCTGTTCCTGCCATGCGATTTCTATCTTCTTTTTCTGATTGAAATCCCTTAAAGAGACCTCCTCCATTAATAGAATTGGACTTTTCACTCGTGATCCCGAGTGTCGCCCATATAGAACTCTTTGCAGCTTCACTAGGATCATCAATCCTCAAGGTCTTTGGAACAAAAACACCCGTTTCTGATTTGGTGCCGTCCCTGGAGGGCTCTTCTAAGCAGGGTGGATTAAGGATGTTGCCATCCCTTGAATGTTTCCCCAGTGGAGAAGTAGGATTGTAGCTTTGAATACCGTGGTTTAGAGAGGCTGATGGAGAGGATGCACATGGCGGTACATTCCAAGGGCTTGGAACGGCACAGCCCCAGTAAGTCGGTGCAGGGTAAAACGACACTGGATAGCCTGAAGGGCAAACCGTAGGTGGAGACATCGCAGAGTTCCATGGATATGGCCAAGGAGGCCCCGGGAAGCAGGGTATCTGGGGAGGAAATGATTGATAATCCTTGTTAACTGCTTCTCGTGAAGTACCATTACATATCTTCTCTGATGTATTTGAAGCCGTCGCAGAAGATACACTCGAGTGATCATCCCCGTCGCCTCCTGTCCCTCCGCAAGACACAATGATTCTACGTTCAGGTCTATGATACCCGTTTCGAACACTATTTTGCGTTTTCTCTGAAAGGTTCAGCACAGAGGCAACGGATTCACAGAGAGGTGAATCGGAACCAAAGGTAAGGACAGTGCTGCTGTTTCCCAAAGCGGGGTTATGAAATCCATTCATGGCATGGACTTGAGCTGTTCGGAGAGCTTCTGATACCATCAAGTGACGATAGTGTGAAGCAGAAGAGCTCTTATTCTTGCGCCTTCCAGCTCCCACAGGCACATTCCTCATGGTTCCTCCAGCAGTCCAGTATCTCTGGCAGTTTTTACAGAAATGACGTGGCTGGTTGACATTGTAATTGTTGTAATAACAGAATTTAGTGTCCATGCTATTACATCGAGGGCATGGAATTATTTTGTCAGGCTTCTTCAGAGTCTTTTCTTGCGAGATGCTTGTCTCGCTCTGTTCTTCATTCTTACTGCTTTTCAGTGATGAAGTTTCCCTCTCAGCTGAGGTAGTAGTCTCTGGGTTCTCTTTAATGCCTGATGATGTTGGACCTTTTGAGTCCTTATTGATCTGATTCGAGGTAACAACTTCATTTTTTTCATTGGCAATTTTCTCTCCTGAAGTTTCCTAATATATATATATATAAAAGAATAAAATGAATCAGAAGAAACTTATGTACAGTCCGTATTTACAATTTTTCAAATCAATAGCAGGTGTAAATGGGTGAGTGTTCAGGACATTAAAGTGTTTTTTTCCCAGAAATATATTAAAATAATACATATTTTTTAAATTTTAGTTTTAATATTAACCAAAAAATTTGAAACAAAAAAAAAATATTTTTTTAGAAAATAAGTTCTAACAAAATCCCCCCCCCACACTTCATGTTTAATTATAATCAGTTTAGTTTAAAGGAAACACTGCAGGGCTACAGAGTTTAAAAACAACATGAAGCAGAACTCTGTCTCGCTGTCAACTGGTGATTAAGTGTTTATTAGTCCAGGTACTGGAACCTAATATTGTTATCAGAGGCAAATCCATAAGGAGTTTTATCGTTTTCCAAAAATACACGCAGGGGCAGATGAAAACACTAGAAAAGACTGGAGATCAATTGTTTGGAGAGGTGATATACTTAGTCCAAGAAAGGATGTGGTAAGAACCAAAAGTTAAGGAATCTGACAAAATTCTATGATCCTTGATGAAACAACATCTGGATCAATCTTGCTAACTGTTTCAGAATGGAAAGTAACACTGAAATACTGATATGTAGCTTGTGGCCTATTATAGTTCACCGACACTAATTCTGTATTGAACAAAGTCAAATAAAAAGTTTTCTAAAATATCCCCCCTCGAATGCCATGAAGTTACAGAGAAAGCACGACACAGAGGGGAAAATATATGGAACGCGTTAAAATTTGGAAAACATTTTGTTCCCCAACAATTACCACAGACAACAAAGGTGAAGAGAGAAGATGAATGGAACCCTTCTAAGCCACCCAGAGAAAACAACAATTCCTTGATTTTGAGACTCCATGACATATAACACTTGAAAAAAGTGCACAAGTCCAATTCCCATGAATAATAGACGAGCGTTTCATCTCCTCTTAAAAGAAATCAATAAACAAAAAGGGTCGCGGCACTTAGAATTGCAAATATACGGTAACAAAATCTTATAATGACGGCAAACACAGAATCCAATCCACATATAAGAGAAACATACCCTGTTGTTCCCTTCTTGCTCTCGTCGCTCCTTGTGAGACCTGTGGTTTTCATGTGAAGAAGTAGCAGTCGTAGAGTTATCACAGCAGTCCTCGGAGCCGGGAGGCGTTCCTGAGGAAGACTCGTACTTATTCGCTGCACAAGAAACATCCTCCTGCAGCGGAATGGTCTTTCCAAACAGCTTTATCGCCAAATCTGACATTTCAGTTTCCTTGAAAGAAGAGTCAAACCTCCTTTCTCAGCTTCTGTTATGGTGTGCTGTATATTTTTATTATTTTGTTGGGATCGGACGAGGAGGGAGAAGAGAGAAAATAAAACAAGAGAGAAAGAGTTTCAAAGTCATTCGCTTGTTTGGTGGTGGTAAGTTATTAAACTAGGCAGGGGAATGCCACATCAGAAAAAAGGCAAAATTTTGTGAGCCACAAGTTTATGTGGCCTTTGAGATTTTTCTTGCTATTGGATTCCCACATTTGCTTGTGAAGATAGTGCTGCCCGGTCCCGTTCTTTTTTTCTGCCATGTCAGCATTTCGCTCCTTTCTCAGTTACTCGCCTTTCTTATACTCGACCTCCTCCTTTTCTTTCAAGGGAAACCTCCATTTTGCCCTCTCCTTCAAATCATTTTTATTTAATAATATATTAAAAGTAGACAAGTCTTTTTTTAGAAGTTGAATTTGTTTTTTAAATTATTTTTTTATTAAAATATATCAAATAATATTTTTTTATATTTTTTTATTTTAATGTCACCACATTAAAATAACTAAAAATACTGATTTTTTTTTAATTTTAAGTAAAATATAATTTATTTATTTATTTTCAAAACACTTTTAAAATATATTAAATATACTGTTAAGTAATACCACTAGCAAGGGCATGTAAAAAGATATTTATTCTCTAATATCGATTATGGTGGCGGAAAAAATAATATAATTAAAAGGTTTAAGATTTAATCGATAATGCAATAATACATCATGGTCTAGGATGGTTTTATTGAGTGAATTTACAAAAATAAAATGTTAACTACAACACAAAATAGATCATCACTTGTATGGATTTAGCCTGAATTGCATGTTTTGGTTTTATTTTTGGTTATTATTTTATTCTGCATATATATTTTAAAAAATATACCTAATATCGACTTTATAAAATCTTGCTTATCTATTTTAAAATCAAATTTTAAAGCACTCCAGCTAATGAATTGCATTTTGCAAAATTATGGGTCTGATAGCAAGCTTGAAGTGTTTCAAAAATATTTTTTTTAAAAAATAGTTGGTTTTAAATTATTTTTATGTATTGAATATAAATATTTTTAAAAATATTATTTTAATATATTTGTAAATAAAAAAAATATTTTAAAAACAATACGGAACAAGTTTTAGTAGAGTTCAAGTTCACATATAACTTGGACCTGGACATCAAAGTTACAATGTAATCCGGTCTGAATAGGTTTCCCATCCAGGTCGGGTTTTAGGACTTCTTAACAACCATGGGGTCAAAGTCTTCTAATTTATGTGCGTAATAGAAGAAAACCATACGCGGAGAGGATTTTGTTTCTGTGCGTTAGTAAACGGTAAAAACACAAGAAAAATAATTAAAAAAAAGATAGAATCAAATTCAAGCGAGGATGGTGATTTAGGCTCTGTTTATTTTTCCAAAATTATTTTCTGGAAAATTATTTTTCAAATTTTTTTGTGTTTGTTTGTGTTCTGGAAAGTTGGTCAATGGGAAACACTTTCCGATCAACGGAAAACATTTTCCAGTCAAAAAAAAAATTTAGTTTAGTTTTCAGGAAAGTGTATTCCGGAAACTTTGGGCGGAAAACACTTTCCGAAAGTTGTAAAAATTTAGAAATGTCATTATTTATTGATCATATCAAATTTGATCCTCAAACTTTTGATTGCTATGTACAATTTGTTTTGAATATTTATTTTTCAATTACATCTCTTAAAATTTAATTTCATATTAATTATGGTCCTTATTTTTATAATTGCTATTTGCTTTTTTTATCATTTTTTTATTGAAAATTTTTATCTATCAAATTTGGTCCTCATTTTTTTATTTATTTTATTTGAAATAATTTATGAAATGTTAATTATTATTATTTTAATTTATTCACCTTTCATTTTTTTTTAATTTTTTAGATTTGATCTCTATTATTTTGATTATTATTTATTTTATTTGAGATAATTTATGATTTTTTTTTCAATTTCATTCTCATTCAACTTTTTAATTTGTAAGATTTGTTCCTCATTATTTTAATAAACTTGAAAAAAAATAATTTATTAATAAATTATTTTCCAATTCATTTTACATAATACAAAGAAACACTGGAAAGTGTTTTCCAGTTCATTTTCCATAATACTGTCAAACATTTGAATTCACTTTCCAAAAATTCACTTTTTCAGAAATTCACTTTTCCAGGAATTCTCTTTCTAAAAGAAAACCACTTTTCAGCAAACAAACGGGACCTTAATGTATACGCACTAATCATTTTCATGTGAAATCTATTAAACTGGAATAATAAAAAACAAATATGACAAATAGAAAAGTTGAAAAGGAATGGAATTGAAAAAAAATAATCAAATTTTATAAATTATCTCGAATAAAATAAATATTGATAAAGAGAATAAAAACCAAATATAATAGATAAAAAAAAATATGAGAAAAATAAAGATCAAAATTGATATAAAAAACAAATCACAAAGTATAATAATAATAATAATAATAATAATAATAGCAATACAAAAAATTAAAAATCAAAAACTAAAATTGAATAACGTGGTATATTTGATTATTTTCTTACAACTGTGTAATAAAAACATTGTCAAATTTGTTTTTTATTTACCAACTTTCTAATGACAAATAAGGAAATTAATTTCCCATGAGATAAACTAAAGCATGCAGAGACTTCAAAGCCATTAATGCAATCACAACTCCCTGCATGGATACAAGCTGCTGCTGATAAAGAAAAGAAATATCGCAGCCATTTTAATTGACTGTTTAAACTTTAAGTGTCGTTAAAGTTAGATTTGAAATTTTTATTTATTTAAAAATATATTAAAATAACATGTTTTTTAAAATATTTTTTTACACTAGTACATAAAAATTATTTAAAAATTAATGTTAAGCACCAACGCCGTCTGTGGGAATCGAACCCACGACCACATGGTTAAAAGCCATGCGCTCTACCAGCTGAGCTAAGACGGCATCTCAATTACAATATTAATTGATAACATTTATATATATATATATATGAACGAAAACAGCGAGCAGGCTTGACAGCTGTTAATTGAAAACAGTGTTTGGTCTGGACATTCACAAGCGAAACCCAACTTGCCATGTAAGCATGTGGCACGTGACCCACCTTGGTGTCCTGCACAGCTATCAAGGAATTAACAGCTGCTCCCTGCCACATCAGCACCCTGTTCTAACATGGCCCACCTGCATAAAGCGAAGTGAAAAGGTCACCTGACACATCCGTGCCGTTGATCCCTCAACAAATTACATCCCGCAACGTTTCAGAACCAGCATTTAATTAAATAGGGAAGCATCTCCTACTCTCGTTTCCTTATTGTTGGGGTTGCATTTTGAGAGCGAATCTTCTTGTAGTGGCTGCCCTTAGAGATTCCTTCATCTTGTTATTTCCTTACTCAGATTATTCTCCATCAACAGGAACGCTTTGATCAAAATCCAAGAAAACTAAACCAGACATTCTTGACATTGTAGAGCATCGCCTTTTCTTACGAATATGTTTCCCCTAATATTCTATATGATAGCATATCTTATTTTTCTTTTATAAAAATGAAGTTGAATATATTCTAATAAAAGATCCCATCACTAGAACCAGATATTTTCAAGGTAAAGTGTTAGAGTATAATATAAATTATATTATGAGACCTCACTTACAAACTTAAGATTTTAGGTGAGATGATTCCTTAACATGGTATCAGAGTCTTGTTAACTCAGCGGTCACGAGTTCGAATCTCACCCCATTCTATTTGATAAAAAAACAAGCACAAGATAATGTGGATATGTGCAAGTTTCAAGTCCAAAAAAGCTTTCACTTGAGGGGGTGTTAGAGTATAATTTAATCATATTCTGGGACCTCAACTATAAGTTTAAACTTTTAGGTGAGATAATTCTTTGACATAAATGAGTGTATAAATCCATGCAAAAGATTATTAAACCGCACAGCTCTATAAAATCATGAATAACTCGAGCTAGTTCTAGCAAACATGTTTGAAAAGGTTCGAAGAATTAAAAACTCAGGTAGTTTTCTGGAGAAAATCAGGCTAAGGGTTTAGAAATCTCAGAAAATCTAAATTACCTGAAATAGCTCGAAACTATGTAAGTATACAGATGGAGCACCGTCGGGGAATAACAGCCCCGACTATATATATCTTGATACAGAATAACAATGGTCTTGATAGAAGAATGTTGCTATCACAAAATCATCATGTTCATGCTGGTGTTCGAAAGAATTTATTAGATTCTTCTGGATATATTGGACCACTTTGAGAATATGCTCTTCAGATTTTCTAAAAATGAATCGTCACGGGTGAACATGTAAATTAATTCAAGGATGGAGGTGAAGCCTTAAAATAGTACTGGTAAAATGAATCCAGGGTCCCTCATATTTTGAAACTACTCACGTTAGCACCTTCGCTTTCATGTTTGTCACTCGAGACCTTGTATCTTTGATTATTGACCATACATGGTCTCTCCATCCAAATCTGTTGCTAACGGCGTTAGAGAGCTGTTGATTATGTTTCTCTTGATAAATCAATGATTGCCCATGTAATTAGATCAGAATAACCTGGAAAAGGAAAAACAAAATTGAAGAAGAGAATTAAATGAAGAAGAATCAAAATGGAAATTATATTCTTAAGAGTAAAAACCTAAATTTCAAAGACACGAAAATATTTATATATAAAAAAAACTTAAAGAGAAGATAAATTGAAAGTTTCATCTCGTTCCCCTACAATCTTTACTTATTTTTTACTATTTTCATTTCTAAAAAAATAAAATTGGCTCTGATTTATCATTTTATTTTCTCTCGTCACGTAATCCAACCAAATAATCGATGAAATTATATAAATATATTATTCAAAATCTATTACTATATTGTATACTTTTTTTGTATGTAAATGGAAGAGAAAGAAAGGCATTCGTATTGGACTCGTTAGATGCAGTGCAGGCAAGGTCACGTTTATGCTTATATAAGACGGATCTTTCAGACGAAAGATTGACACTAATAACTGCTTGTTTACTAGGAAATGGTTTTTTTTAGAAAGTAAATTTTGGAGAAAGTGAATTTTTGTAAAGTGAATTTTGATGTTTGTCAGTGTTATGGAAAATGAACTGAAAAATATTTTTCAGTGTTTGTTTGTGTTATAGAAAATGAACTGGAAAATAATTTATTAATAAATTAATTTTTTTTTAAGTTTATTAAAATAATGAGGAACAAATCTTACAAATTAAAAGGTTGAATGAGAATGAAATTGAAAAAAAATATAATTTCATAAATTATCTCAAATAAAATAAATAATAATCAAAATAATAAAGATCAAATATAAAAAATTAAAAAAATAAAAGGTGAATAAATTAAAATAATAATAATTAACATTTCATAAATTATTTCAAATAAAATAAGTAACAATAAAAAAAATGAGGATCAAAGTTGATAGATAAAAAATTTCAATAAAAAAAATGATAAGAAAAAAACAAATAGCAATTATAAAAATAAGGACCAAAATTAATATAAAAATTAAATTTTAAGAGATGGAATTGAAAAATAAATATTCAAAACAAATTATATATAGCAATCAAAAGTTTGAGGATCAAATTTGATATAATTAGCAAATAATGATATTTCTAAATTTTTTACAACTTCCAGAAAGTGATTTTCGTCGAAATTTTTTTCCTGAAAACCAAACTAAATTTTTCTTTGACTGAAAAGTGTTTTTCATTGACCAATTTTCTAGAAGACAAACAAACACAGAAAAGTTTGAAAAGTGGTTTTCTGGAAAGTGAATTCCAGAAAATAAACACAGCCTAATCATTGTTTTACAATTCAACTAATCGAATGCATACACGTCAAAAAGAAAAGCTATCCCAGTAACATACTTAACATTTTCTTCAAGTAAATGGTCACTTTTTTTTTTTGGAAAAATAATCCACAAACAAAGTTTTTAAGCCAAGATATTGTATAAATTAATAGATAATCAGCTTTCCATATATATATATGAATTAATTTTAGAAGAAAATCTTGTTCAGAAAATAATAATAAACATACACAAATGAATCCAGAAGAATCTTGGAAGTCTTTTTTTAATTATAAAACTGGTTTTAGAGTGAAGCCAAAAGACTTGTTGGGATTTTTAAAATAGCTAAACGAAGAGGATAACTGATATGAAGATTTTTTATCCAGTGCTTTTAAAAAGCTAGATAGGTGGAAAGTGAAAACTTCAAGTGGAAGTACCATTAGAGGATGAGAGCGACAGCATGCGATGACCAGTATCTTCACTTGGATTGGAACCTGTCAGTTTCAATTCACATATGATGTCTGTTTCGATTTAGAGCACCACACCTTTGCTTTTGGCCGACCACAAATGATAACACGGTATGAACAAGTGCTCAAATACTTGACGTAATCAGATAAATACATGATAGATGCAAAGTATATGGGTGTGATCGATCGATCATGGACTGCACAACTGCGTGTCATACATGTATAGATATATAGTTCCAAAGAGCATAGTATGATAATAAAACTTTGACATCTGTGTTCTAGGGATTTTGATTTCGAATTAGAAAGTGTATTTATTATAAAAGTTTAAAATATACAAGGTTTTACCTGTTTACCGGGTCAATAAAACGCGTTTTTCGGGATGAGTTTTTCTTGAATCCAAATAAATAAATATATGCATATAGTTTGATTAATAATCAATACAGCGAAGTTAAAGTTAACGATGATCTTAAGCTTGAAGAGTTGAATGTATAAAATATCCTCACACGCGCATCCCGGCTACTCATGTCGTGTTTTCACGCCGAAAATCTCAAATTTAAGGGCAGTGAACCGGACCCCATAAGTTTAAATCAACGAGAGATATCCACTGTGATTGGCAGCACATACTCACGAACCCACGCACCAGAGAGATGATTTAAAGTAAACTTCAATCCATTCTATTCTCCAATTAAGCACGTCCCTTCTGTTCCCCCCCCCTTCTTAATACGACACTCTTCATATATGGCGTGCATTAAAGAATAATAATATGATTATCATTTCATGTCACGTGATAAATATTGCAGAAAATAACAGTGAATGGAACAAAAATAGAATGCCAAGTAAATCGACAATTCACGATAGAGATGAGAGAACAATTTAAAAACTAAACAGCATGCCATGTATTGTTTGTTAACAAAAATAAGAGCAAAATATAAAAGTGGGAGTTCTGGCCTGTAGTCTGCGAAATTAATTAACTGTCTCTAATCGAAAGCATTAAGGACTAAATCAACCTTTTTAAACTATGAGGACAGAAATCAAAATCATAACTCCGGAGACATCAAACCCATTGGCAAGCGCTTGCTAACAGCGGTATCAGAGTGTTGCAGGATCATTAGCGATCACTGGTATTACTTATTAATGTTTCTCTTCTCCTGTCACTCTCCGCTGTGAAGGTTGGTGGGCTGTGCTCAAGTAATGAGTAGTTTGTAAATTCTTCTGACCAGTTCATACAATGTTCTCCACTAATTGCAGATGGGCCAAGGGAGCTAGTCTTCTTCAATCATAGCAACACATTGACAATTTCATCTCGCCTCTCCATTTTGACCCATGAAAGCACCTAAAGTTCATTTGACAAGGTTGGAGCTTGAAAGCACGCTTTTTGTAACCCAAAAGAAAGAAGGAAAAGAAAAGATAAGGAAAAAAAAGGCTTCTGGATAGGCTGCCCAAGTTGGTTCGGTAGTGCTCCATTAAGAAGTGCTTCTCTCTCTACCCTGACGACTTCTAGTGAAGAACACGTTAGTCACCACAAGACGAAAACAGGCTGCAATATAAATTCTGAACAGCATGCGTTTCAGGTTTATAAAATTTATGTTGAAGGAATGACGAATCAAAAGTGTTTAGAAATGGCAGGCAAATTCCTTCGTACACTGGTAATTATACTGCTCTTTTCCCAGCTTATCTGCTCGAAGGCTACCTCTGCATCAAGTAAATCCACAAACTTGTCTCCTTGAGTATATCTTTTCTTCTTGTTCATGAATAATTGCCACAGCTGTTTTATTTTTGTTTATTGCATTTACAGGGACCGGAGTTAATCTGCTGTATAATAGTCCAGATACGCTATCTTCTGATCACAACGCCCAGCTCCAGGTACCGTTCTTGGGCTAATTGGTCTGTCAAGGGACACTTTTATATTAACTGAACCGATGAAGGAAGCTAGCAAATTAATCTATGGTTTCTTTTGACAAAATGCAGAAAATCACAAAGCGAGGTGCCGGGAGGGCGAATTTGGAGTTCAATGATTATTCAAATACAGGAGCCAATGGCCGCCACACTCCTGAGCCGCCTACTGTCCTGGGGGGGAATAATTAAGCTCAGCCAGTTCAATGATTGCACGGTAGAACTGCGGAGAGAAAAGGGGCTCTTCTGCTCAGTTCCTTCAGGCAAGGTTAAGTTCATCATGTAGGCAGAATAAAGCCGAGAGCTTATTAGGGTGAAAACCGCTAGTGGAAAAATATGTAGATTGAAGCAACTTTAAATGGTAATCATCTGCTTTGCCATGTGCTTCAAGATTGAATTCTGAGGCTGCAATGGAGTTGATGATCATTAGTTGTATATATCCGCTTGTAAAATTACTGTTTTTTTCGAGCAAATCTAATAAAGGTTTCATCCCCACGTATCAACCGTAATTAGAATGTATAGCGAGGCCTCGAACCAAAAAGCCGATCACTGGTTTTACATTTATGATGATACTATACATTATTTTCATTGCCAGGCACAAGTCTTTAGTCTCATGATCACAAAATTAAATCAAATTGGAAAAATAAAAAGATACCAGCTGGGCTTTAAGAAGATATTCCTTTTGACAATAGCATCCTCGCCTCTCGTTGGCTCTCTATTAAAATAGTAAAAATAAGTACAGGGATTAAAGTCAAAAAAAGGTAAATCTCTTTCTGAACTGGAAAAGAAAAGGAAAAAGAGGCTTGATTGAAAAGGGAAACACTAAATAATATCTTGAATTGTGCTTATAGAAAGAAAGTAAAAGTAAAATGCCACTAATCTTAAAGAAATATGAAACTGGTTAATGGTGGGGTTGCGTCCCCACTTTATGATAATTGGGCTTTCTAATTAGTCTCCAATTGTTTTTGTCCATTCGTCCGACGGACTTGATGGATCACGAAGACATGAGTACTCGTAGTTTAGTTTTCAAATCTTTTCGGCCTGGTGGGGGCTTTGGGCTTCTCCTGCTCCAGGCCGGCTTCATTGTTTCTTGATTAGGGAACGTGAGAGCTTATTCAGTGTGTGTATTTTAATTTTTTTAAGAAAATATAAAATGTGTTAGATGTTTTACCGTGTCCCTGTGCACAGACAGTTGTGGATTTCGATATTAAAATTATCCTTTTGCCTCTGGGACCGCAAATTTTAACTCACAGGGGTTATTTTGAATATTTCTAGGGACATGTGTGTCATTTACAGACTGTTTTATGGTGTTATGGTCTTTTCTGTTTTTATTTGCACAATTAAACTACACATTTATCTCCGGACGCTAGCAAGAGGATGAAGGCTGGATGAGAGTATTTTCATTTTTTTGCCTGATCTCGAGTAGTGAAATAACAATGTTGCCCCTTGAATGAGGCATAGAATGAGCGCTTGAGGCGAGGGTAGTTTAGATTTTTCATGGTTGTGCATAGTGAAACTACTTATATACCCTAAAAAATAACAAAAACAAAGGCTCGATGGTAGGGGCATGATGGTACTTTCACTCCTAGTTTTTTTTCCGTAGTTATCACTTTAGTTCAGGGGTGTTTAGACAATTCATTTTTTAATTATTATTTTTCCTTGAGGTTATTGCAGGCGTGCTGTTTAGACGCGTCATCAATTTTCATGTGCACATGCCTTTCAGTTGGCGCGTGCAGTGTCGGGGTGGTTGAAAATGTGAGACCACCATGTCACTTGGTCGCCGCTATGTCATATTTCTCATAGTGGTGCACATGTCATTGTACAAAGAGCATAGGATCATTGGTGGTCGACCCTCTTTGTTTTAACGTGTTTCGTTTCACATTCTTATCTTTAAATTTCTTTCTTCTTCCTGATTTCTTCAATAAAAGTCTTAACTGTTTTCAATTATATCATTTAATTGAAATTGATCATATATGTTGTTTTTCATTTCATCCACTATTCTTTGATTTTTGGTTTGGTTTGGTTCCTTTGATTTTTTTGGTCTGCAAATTTTAATTCGTTTCAATTTTTTCCTCCAATTAAAAATGGTTAGATATGTTATTACATTTAGGTTATTATTCTTTTTTTTAAATTAAACTATTTTTTAAATCCCTTTATTTTTTTGATCCTGATGTTTTGATTTGTTGCAGTTTTGTCTTTCAATTATAATTATATATATATATATATATATTACTTTTACCTTTATTCTTTTAATTTTTTATTCAATGTTAATTCTTTTTATTTTTATTGTTTTATTTTTTATTAAAAATTTATTTTTATTCGGTTCAACTCAATTTATAGTAGAATGAAAAAGTCTCACTCTTAATATTTTTGTTGTTAAATAAAATATGATTCTTACCGCAACAAATTAAATGCAAGTGGCTCGTGTGTTTGTGTTCATCTTGTGAGTTATTTTGAGAGCTTCTAATGATTGGAGTAAAGCAATGCATGAAGCTTTTGCGTCTCCACCATGTCTATCGAAGGCGCCTCGTTGTCTAATTGGCTTATTTCTTATGCTTATCCTTTAGATCCTGGGACCTCCTGCTTTGTTGGATTGATCGAAACTTTTGTTGGATGTATATTTGTGGTGGTTCTGATTTTGCTTTCTACAGGGCGCCGACCCTCTTTTTATATTTTCATGAATAATTTGAGACATTATTTATCATTCAAAGCGATCAGATCATAGTCCTGCTTGAATTTTGAGCATAATGATATGAACTTCTGAACATTACATCACCATTGTTTCTACTACGCAGTGATTTTTTTTGAAGAACAGTAGTGCTTCAGCAGCAACAGAGTATTTCATGCTTGCAAATTGTCAAAAACTTAATTTAATCTAATTTCTCTTAAAAAATATAATAATTGGAGGCAAAACAGGTTCGGGTAAAGAAGCCCTACGGACGAAAAAGAAAAGAAAAGGCTCAACAATCAAAGAGGACCGCCCAATAGATGAGATCTACCCCGGCCCGCATCGATAAGGTTCCACTTTCCAATCACCTGGAAGTCTTCCACCGTCAAAGTAGCCACCTACCGCGGCGGCGGCAACCCCCGAGCCATCTAAATTGACACGGGGATGTCGCTGTATGATTCTCTTTGAACCTCTTATTCCACGAAGAAAACCCTCCTTGTCGAGGTTCAAGAATTGCCATTGAATGGGCACAATAATTATATTGCCCTGGTGTTTTACGCAGTTTCAAGAATCAGTGCTCTGGTCCTGGTCCATTTTTTCTTCTGCGCTGTGTATGATAAGGCTTTTCTTGTCTTGTGTCAGAATTATTGCGTTTTAGGTTAATTTAGAATCTTGTGACAGCTATTATTCCAAACCATCCACTGTAGTGGAGCATCATGTATAGTGTTAGGAAAGTCTGGCCTTTTTCCAATAAAACAAATATTGAATTGGAAACTACATTGGAGGAAAACTTTACCTCCAAAGTGATTAAAATCGTCAGTCTGTTGATTTCAATTGAATAGCTATAACATTTCCAACCTTCGCATCCTGATCGCTCTTGGTCCTCATATTGACCTGAAAGAGAGTGTGTCCTGCCTTCTTGCTAGTTTATAAACCTATCAGAAATACAGAATTAGTTTGTGTTGTCATATTCCTTCTTTTTTTTTGGTGTTTTCTTTTGTTAAGTTTAGGTTTTGTTTAGCTTCTTGGCAAATCAAGTTAATAGAAATTATGTAATTATGCTCTGCTCTATTATCATTTCATAGTGAGTTATGGGGGGTCGTCCCATTAGGATTCTTGTCAATCACCTCACTGAATATATACTAGCCAGTTTTACTGTTTTAGACAGTTTACGCGTAACCACCCTAATTTACCATATCGTCTTTATTACCATGAAGCTTTGCCTTACTATCTCGGAGTGTGCCCTGTGTTTTTTGGTGCTGTAGGTTTTCTTCCCGCACCTGTTCACCCATATGGATTTTTTCATCAAGCAGTGACGAGGGGTTGTGTTTTTCTGGGTCGAGTCATGTCAAACTGAGACATATTACGTCATTAGATGTAGCATTTTATCAGAAATGAGTTAGTCTTGCCTGAATTGTTTGAGGGAATATTTCTCATGATCCCACTTTGTCTCTGTCAATCAAGTCGTGGGGTATTGGACAAAGATTGCTGTGCCTCGTAAAAAAGATTCTAGAAGTTGAACATCATTTTAATGAGGCAAGTGCGACATTTACTGGTTCGGTGAAGAAAGCAACTATGTCCGCCACTAATGAACCATGTGCTTACATTTGGCTTTTGAATGCTGATTTTCCACATTCCCTGTTTATCCAGATGTGAGATGGACCTGAATTTTCGTTTTTTGGTTTACCATTGTGATCATGTAGATGTAGGCCTGGATAAGAAGTTAAACTTTCTGGAAGTTAAATATGATGCGACAAGTTGATATTAGTCATGAACAGTGATTTTATTTGTTTATTTATTAATTCTTTAGTCATTGGACTTCTTAAAATCTAACTGGCTCTTCATTTGTTTATCTGGGTCATTAAAACAGTTTTGACGATTCTGTATGGTCACGCCACCAAGTGACCTGCAATTTGAATATTGAAATTTTGAAGATCCGTTGACCATTTCTTTCTGGATTATGATTTTGCATGTGCTCCAGTGGAAGATTAGCTAATGAGGGCGAATTCTCTTGAAAATGGATGAACATGAAAGCATGCCACTTTGTTTGTTGTTACACCTGAAATGGTTCCATTCTCTTCGTTTTCCTTTGCCATTCTTGATGCAGTTACACAAGAAAAGTGACCTGAACCCTGCAGCAAGAATAATTTTCAGAGGATTTAAAGTCTCTCAATGAAGCAACAATATCTGTGACTGTTTTGAGGATTCGTTTTCAAAAGATGCCTGTATCATGAACAAGTTTGTTTCTTTCTGTGCATGGATTGTTCTTTTAACTCTGCATTTCGAGTCTCTCTTCATATCAAATGCATATAAAAATGTAAATAGATTAATGACACATTGCTCATGTCATTTTGTCGTGTGTTTGACATGAAATTGCATCGATGTATCTCATTTTTTACTTTCTTGGGATGGTGAATCGTTTCCTTTCGTCTCTCTTTTCCTGATTCTTGAGGCCATATTCTTCTCATCTTCTTTCCATGCTATTGGATTTGAGAGATCTGCTCTCTAATGGGTCCCTTTAAAGAATAATAATCGATGAGAGGCACCTTTGCTTAAATGGCTTTTGATTCACCAGACCTTCTCCTACTGACCTAAAAAAACACCTGGCCCGTCTGGCATCATCCCAGAATCTCCTTTACCTGTTTTGGAATAAATTAAAGCAAGAAAGGAGCCTTCAAGTACAGCAGCTGTTTAAAGAGAAAGGTACTTCAATAACTCTTACTTCTTTTCTTGTTTTTCAAACATTCGGGCCACATATCATAAAAACTTTTCTCAATAATTTTTATTCCTCTCTCTGAATATGAACCAGGAGACTTGTCAGTGATGAATGAGTATAGTCTTAGGACAGAAGCAGATGCTTGCTTAGTAAGAACTTGCTGTTAAAAGGGACCTACCACTACATTGGATTCACCATATTGGTCTTCTAGTTGAAGTTTTTATTTTTTACTTTTATATAATGGAATGATGGTGGTAGTAAAAATACAATCACAGGACTTTTCCTCACTGTAGCGTGTCCAGAGGCTGCTGATAAAAATGGCAGGCCGAGTCAACTGTTTGAAATCCTTAACTATAGCAAAAACATATGCTATACATGTCTTCTACTCTCTCTTTTAATTAAATAAACACAGTACAGCTGCTATTGTAATCGCATGTTTAAAGCATTGCTTTAGTATCAACACTCTACACCTTTGAATCCAGGGAAAGTGATTAATGCAGCAAGCTAGATTATATGGCACCGATCAGTGGCAGTTCTTTGGAGATCAATCATTGGATTTTGATTCCAGGGATTAAAGCTCAAAACAGCAACCCAAGAAATCCAAATATCGATCTGATTCAATCGACTTTTACGATTTGTTGTTGGCCATTTTGGCTTCCCTTTTTCTTTTTCCTTTTCTTTTCCTTTTCTTTTATGGGTGAAAATCTCTTTTCTCAGTTTCAGCATGGATATGGACTACAGACTTCAAGCTAACATTCCCTTTGGAATATATTTCTTTATTTATCAGTAAGAAACTTCTATGGTGAGCAGTCCAGTTTAGCAGATTGTTTACACTCGGTGGGCGGGGGAGAGAGAACCAAATCAGTCTTGTTGATTCATGTCAACAAGCAACACTGGATGGTTGGTGGCGTTGCTTTTCGCATCACAACCACCATGAGATGTTGGATCAGTTTCAGATTGTTAGTTATGTTGCTTCTTTATCACTTCCATTTAAGGCTGTTGGATTAGCTTGTCGTTTACTTTTACATGCCATAACAAGATGGGCGACTTTAGTTTTCTTTTATCTTTTTATTTATTTATTACTTTTAAAAAGAAGAAAATGGTATTAATTAGTCAGAACATGACAGGATTGGTTGCGGAAAGAAAAAGAAAAGAAGGGGTCAATTAATGCACACGAAAACTCAATTTTCTCCAGATGCTTTCTTGATTTTACTTGGATTCCTGTGGATAACTCTGATGCAAGGAAACAAAGACTGGCTGGCTTGAATATACTTTAAAAAAAAAGGGTTGGTTTCGATGGATGGTACATCTCGTGGCATTAGCCGTCTGTCGAGCATGTAAGCTGCCGGCCCTATATATGTATAAAATTCGGAGCCTAAGATTCCCCCCCCTGTGAATGCAAGCAGATAATCTTGCGCATTTGTGTCTCTTTCTGGTTCATTTTTCATCCCCATATAAAAGAAATTGTATTAAGGGGTGATTACATGTGTATAGTTTATCTGATCTTCATCACAGCAAGATGGCTGGTCTGATCCACTTTTATAGGGCACTTCTTTATTAGAAAAATGAGGCAAGCTCAGGTCCTAAAATCTAAGGTTAGATTCTTTGATTCCTTCAACCCTATAAAGAACAAAAAGAATCTGCCGATCACAATACAGCCTGCTCAGAAAAGAAAATAGGAAAAGAGTGTAAAATTGAAAGAAAGACCCATTTGGATTTCCTTTTCAGTCACCAAAAAGAAATATCCATTATAACAAATTCCCATCAACTTATTTATTTTTCTCCAAAGCTTCGCAGGGTGTTATGAAAGTAGCACCCATTATTCATCATGGTGGGGCTATCTTACTCAGCAGGGAATCAAGCTGAGAGAAAAGTTGAGAGGGGAGGTGGGAAAACAGGAAGATAAAAACAAACCATGCACTTTTCTTCTTTCTCTCCTTTTGAGAGACTCAAATGGAAGCGTGTTGCTTTCTCTGTTCTTGCTGCATAAGAGATTCTCTACCTCTCCCCTTTCAAGTCAAGGAAGAAAGAAGTTAGTTTTTTAAAAAAGAAAAAGTGAGTGTGAAATGGGAGGAGGGAGAGAGGAAGAGCCACCTCTCATAGAATTTATTCCCTTCCAACATAGCTCCACTTATGTTTCCAGATATGGAATGAGAACACCGGACTGCCTAGCCACTCCAAAATTATAAAAGACAAGTACACAGCTGCCACATTTTCAAGCATAGCTGAAAGGGATCATAACTCATATTTATGTTTCAGTCTTCCACTGGCATATCATTCACCAAACAGAAACGGGCCTGCAACATCTAAGTATGAACTTGGTTTTGTCTACTGATGCCAAGCCTAGGCTAAAATGGACTCAAGAACTTCATCAAAGGTTTGTTGAAGCAGTCAATCAACTTGGAGGTGTAGATAGTAAGTATGAGTATATCTACGACCTCAATGACCTTACCTGTCAGTCTTTTGTAACGGGCTCAAGTTTTACCAAACTCTTCTGTGATTATTTATGTGCAGGGGCAACACCAAAGAGTCTGGTGAGGTTGATGGGGATTCCTGGACTTACTTTATACCACTTGAAGAGCCATTTACAGGCATTCTCTCTCCAAAATGATTAGATCAACCTGTGTTTTTATAATGCAGAAAAACAAGATTGTGATTTTATGTTTGCTTCTTGATGCAGAAATACAGGCTAGGGAAGAGTCAACAGTCCTTGATCAGCATTGAAAGCAAGGAAGAAGGTGATTCTGAATTGTAAAAATCAGATTGATAAACTGTGCATAGTTAGTGTTTCTCATTTATACTCTGCTAATGGGGTGTTGTTTTATGTCTCTTTTTGTTGCAGATGACAGAGAGACTCAGAATAGTGATGATCATTTCAAAGAGTCTGCAGTGAATCAAAGTAGTGAGGGAATCTGCAGTGATGTAAACCACCATCCAATTAACGAGTAATAGTTGACATAATCTCTACCGGCTTTATGATGAAATTATATTGAGATAACAATACAAAAGCTTTTTATTTACTCAAAGTGCTATGTTCAACAGAAGCTTTCAGATTGCACAGGCTCTCCAAATGCAAATGGAAGTGCAGAGGAAACTTCATGAACAGATTGAGGTAAGACCAAGAAAACAATTCCTTTCTTGGAAGCTCTCTCCCAGTCTATTTATCATAACATGCGAATCCGGTTAAAATTTTTATTGCAGGTACAGAGACATTTGCAGCTGAGAATTGAAGCTCAAGGGAAATACTTAGAGTCAGTTTTGAAGAAAGCACAGGAAACTCTGGCTGGGTATAATTCTTCTTCAATGGGTATAGAACTTGCGAAAGCGGAGCTCTGTCGATTAGTCTCAATGGTTAATAGTGGGTGTCCAAGTTCTTCAATGTCAGAACTGACAGAAACAGGAGGTTCAATCTTAAAAGACATAGAAAGGACACAAATGTGGAATACAGTATGTTCAATAGAAAGCTCCTTGACATCATCTGAGAGTTCTGGAAGAAAGGAAGATGTGCAAAAAGAGAATGAGATTCATGACGCCAACAAGTCCAATACAGCCTCTGTTGAGCTTCCTTTAATGGATATTCACCCACAAGAAAACCTATTGGATAACGGTTCAAGTAATCAAGGAAAGAAGAGAAGTGGCAGTATCATTTCTGATGGTGTTTCTGTAGAGCAGCCCCTGGCTAGGAGATTGAAATATGGTGATCAGCTGAGGCTGGGGACGTTTGATTTGAATAGTTAATATCAACACGAGATTGAATCAGCTTCGAAATGAATAGATAGACTCAAGGTCGCAGGGGACTGAACAGCTCAACGGGTCCTTTGGAGAACCTCTGGACTTTATACTTGAAGGGTTCTTGTTCATATAGTCCCTGCAGGAAAGTTACCCAATAGAGTTAAATCTTTGTTTATAAACTATGTATAATTGATATATGTATGGACCCCAAGAAGATTTTTATAAGTATATCCATATATATAAAGAGATGGGTGTAATAAATATATTTTGTGAATACATCTCTTGGAAGTTCTTCAAAGTCAGTGTCTCTCGATGTTTTTCATTTTTAGGCCTAACCATTTAGGGCATCCTTGGCTATATTTCATGTAACCATACTAAGATCTTTCCTGGTCCATTTCAAGGAAAACCATCCACACCAGACCTGGAGTGTGGTGATCTCTTGTTGGATTTGAACCCAAGATGACAGAGGAGGGCCAGTTACCAACTTTAGCCAAGTATTTGCTCTTGGTAGTTCACTTGATGAAATATCACATGTGCTGTATATAACATCTACGACTTATAGATCTAGTTTTAGCAAATTGACCCAAATTCAACTTTTCTATCATTTCTGACAGTGAACCATGCTTCTCAGGATTATTCCAGGGATTTCTTAGGACGTCCGCTTGAATTGGCAAGTGAGGGAGAAATGACGGACAAAAAGGCATACATAAAACAATAGAAAAACAAGAACAGACTAGAACAAGAAATCATTATTGCTGCAACATCATTAAACATCCAACAAAGAATGAATCATTAGCCAAACCACGCGCAAGCTTGATTATATTAGCGCTCAAGGTACTTCAATAAATTTATTTGCTGGCCCTGAAAACTCAAATCATTCACCGAACCACACAGTTCAATATGTGCTGCGAGCGTTTCTCCTGCTTCATAAGCAAGCCCTGGGGAGTGGAAGCCGGAAGAACGAGAATGGAGCTTCCACACATTATTCACAGCTATTGTCTTTTCACAGATTTTCTATTTCTATTTTTGTTAAGCTGTCCCTTTTCTTTTTCATGGATACAGGGTATGCTACTTAGAGAAACAGGTTCTCTAGTTATGACAGCTACCATAATTTTTGCTAATATGTTCTTTCTCTTTGGTTCACTGTAGAAAAAATTAAGAACAGCCTATAGGAAGAAATCATTATAGCTGCAAAATCATTCAACATACAACAAAGAATGAATGATTAACCAAACCGTTGATTCTAATATCTTAAAATCTGTTTCCCTCATCATAGGCAAAAACCTACCGTACATTTGATTACATTGTTGTGGGGGAGCCACTACCGATTGCCCCCTACCATCAACCCTTTAGGATAGATTCTCGGTTTTGTTGGTAGAACGAGGAGGCGTACCACATGGAGATATCCTGATAACAGATAGCAAGAACATGGGTTTTCCACTGTTTCAAACTGATGAATTTTCATCAGTCGCTCAAAGCTTTCCGAGTTTCCAACCAAAGAGGACGGGTTCTTGGAGGATCACCAGCAATAAATCTCGGGTTCTATAGCAAGAGCTAGCGATGATTTTGTTCAAGAGCGGGGTGGGATCAAAAGTTGGTGAAGGGGTCTAGAACTGTTTATGGACCCAGATGAGTTGACAAAATTTCAATTCGATGTCAAACTTGGGTCACTTGAAGCTGGAGTTCTACATTATATTGGGTTTCCTGGAAACATAAACAGGGAAGAAAGATCGGAGGGTTTCTGCTTGGTACCGTGACAGACTTTCCTTTTTTTTTCTCTCTCTCTCTCTCTCTCTTCAGGTTATCAGGAAATACTTGGAATTTTTTAGACAATTTTTTAAAAACATTGATTTTATTTGTGAAGATCCATCACTAGCTAATTTCTCCATCTTTTTTAGAAAATAATGACTACCAACACATGATAAATTTCTCTTAAAATTAGGGCTCAAACAATCATGTATGCAATCAAATTTCGTTAATGAATTTTTTAATCATATTCTTAAAAAATAATAAAAAATATTTTTTTTCCCAGCTAATGAAAATTTTCCCTGAATCTTGTTATAGTCTAGTTGGATATTTTTTCCTTGGAATCTTGTAGGGAATAACTAGACCTAGATATTTAAAAAAAAATCAAAAGATAATCTTCTTTGTATTACAAAAAAGATAACACCCTGAGAGGAAGCACCTCATGACTGTGAGTCCAATTTGAATGCGAGTGCTGTGAGTTCATTGGGCCTTGCAGCTTTAAGAGCCCAACATTATCCTGATAAATACTGGGCCAAAATAGCCCATGGATGAGCGGATACGAGCTCCATTCAAGCCCTTATGCCCAAGTAGGCTTTTGTGTGGTTTGCCTTGAGCTCTGGAACATGGCCATGTGGTCAGGAGTGTAAAAAAGAATGCAATTGCATGGATCGTTAAAATGTTTAGCACTCAAAGCGTAATAAGAAATCCGTGTAGACATATATGAGCAAGCATAGAAAGTCTACAAGTCTCCCATTCGATGCATGCAAGAATATAAAATTATAGTTATAAAATATTTAATTTAAAATAAAAAATAATTTCTTTTAATTTCTTTTTAAAATGTTTTTAAAACGAATGAAAACCAACCAGAGAGATTGTTCCATGGATGTCGTTGGCATTAGGTAAATAGAGCTTTCCATGAGGGCCAAGAATCTTTCCAGTTGATGGACAGCAAACAGTATAAACATTTATTATATTTTGTAGAAGAGGGTGAGGTGAGCCCATCGCTGGCTGGTCGATTAACACCGCTGACTTGAGCGGGTGTTTGTGTTATTGGTTACACATTTTTTTATTTTTAAAATTAAACTGACAGATGAGTCTATCATTCCCTAACAGAAACATCATAAGTGGGTAATGCTCAGCCTGGATCACTGCTCCCATATTTATTTCTTAACTCTACCTTTCATTTCCTTTTAATGTTTCTTCACAATATCCAATGTGTACTGTCGTGAGCTGTGAGGATATTCTCGTCTCTTAAGAGAAGTTGGGGGTTCAATCACTTCTTTTATATAGAGCTGGCCATCTGGGAGCACTTTCACCCTTTCGGAGCCCACTCGGTACAAACATGGAATAGTCTAGACCAGCTTCTGGGACACCGCGTGGTTTATATATAAAAAAACGTTTCATCACAGTATTTTTCAGAATTTTTATTTCAAGTCAATTTCTCGGAAAACTTTATGGTGTTGAGAGAGTTGATGGAATGAGATGTCTTCAATCTGCAGAAAGCGGGATACTTGTTAGTTGAAGATTTGAATGTTTGAATGTTTTTGATTTTTTAAATTTGAATTTTCAGTAAATAAGATATTGATGTAATCTGATTATTTGATCTGCTAAAGTTTTGAATTTGAAAGTGTTTGTTTCAAATCAAAACTCTACGCCTATTTAAACAAGTATCTGAATAAAAGAAAAATACATCTTCTTCCACAAAACATTCATTCTTTCTTTCTTTTACTGCAACTCTTTTGCTGCATAATTATCCCCTGCATAATCAAACCATTAAAAACCAACAGATTGGTATCAGAGCCAAGCCTAGCTAGATCTTTTGAGGGACTTGTGAGTTGAGAGAAACCAAAAGACAAACAAAACCAAACACACAAACAATCCATAAACCAAATGGAGACTGAGACAGCTGTTTCACATGGATCACCACTAAGTTTCAATAGTGAAAATTATGAAACTTGGGCGATCAGAATGAAAGTTCATCTTGAGGCATTGGATTTGTGGGAAGCAGTGGAGGAGAACTATGTTGTTCCTGATTTGGCTAGAAATCCAACAGTAGCACAGATGAAGATCTACAAGGAGAAGAAGACAAGAAAATCCAAAGCCAAAGCCTGCCTCTATGCTGCAGTATCCAATACAATTTTCACAAGAATTATGAACTTGGATTCTACAAAGGATGTTTGGGATTATCTCAAAAAGGAGTATCAAGGCAACGAAAGAACAAAAAACATGCAAGTTCTCAATTTTATTAGTGAATTTGAAATGCAGAAAATGAAGGAGACAGAAAACATCAAGGATTATGCTGACACACTGTTAAGCATAATTAACAAGGTACGATTACTTGGGAAAGAGTTGTCAGATGACAGAATTGTGCAGAAAATTCTGGTCACTATGCCAGAAAAATATGAATCGAAGATCTCTTCATTAGAAGAAACACAGGATCCAACCAATATTTCTCTTGGAGAATTGGTAAATGCTTTGCGAGCACGAGGAGCAGAGAGGAGATTAATGAGAAATGAGGAATCAATGCAAGGTGTTTTTCAGGCTAGAACACAATACCAAGGAGGAGGCAGATTCAAAGTTTTCAACCAAAAGAAGAAGGGTCAACAATACAGAAACAAAGTGGAAACATTTCCACCATGTATCTACTGCAAGAAGACTAACCATCACCCAAACAAGTGTTGGTGGAAGCCGACATTAAGTGCGAGAACATGTGGACAACTTGGACATGTGGAGAGGATCTGCAAATCACGACGAACAAACGGAAAAAGCAAATCCAGTCATTCAACAAGTCGAAGAAGAGCAATTATTTGTTGTATCATGTTTTGCAGCAAACACAAGCTCAACAGATTCCTGGTTGGTTGACAGTGGATGCACAAACCACATGACAAACAACCAGGATTTATTCAAGGAGCTCGACAGAACAACAATTTCCAAAGTTAAAATTTGAAATGGAGATTACATTGAAGTTGAAGGCAAAGGGACTGTTGTTATAAAAGTCTGTCAGTTTCGAAATTCATTTCAGATGTTTTATGTGTCAAGAATTAACCGAAACTTGCTTAGTGTTGGTCAGCTATTGGAGAAGGGCTTCAAAGTAGTATTTGAAGACAAGCGGTGCTTCATTAAAGGCAGATTGGGCAACAATGTGTTCGGAGTAAAGATGAAAGCAAAGGATTCACCTTAAATCTTATGGAGGAGGAGCATAATGTTTTTTCAGCAAAGATTTGCAGTGATGAACTCTGGCATAAGAGGGCTGGACACTTTCATCACATTGGATTGGTGTATCTGTAAAAAAAACAAACTAGTGAAAGGTGTTCCACCATTGAAGAGCAGGATGATTGAATGTGCAGCATGTCAATATGGAAAGCAAGTCAGAAAACCTTTTCCTCAAGCCACCTGGAGAGCAACACACAAACTTCAGTTAGTGCATACTGATGTTGGAGGACCTATGAGCACAGAATCACTAAAAGGCAGCAGATACTACATCATCTTCATTGATGATTATTCCAGGTTACGTTGGATTTTTTCCTTAAGTTTAAATCGAAGTTGCTAATGTGTTTTGGAAGTATAAAGCATTGGTAGAAAATCAAAGTGGGTGCAAGATACAAACACTAAGATCTGATAATGGAAAAGAGTACACGGGTGGAAGTTTTGAGCAATTTTGTGATCAATCTGGAATTCATCATCAACTCACTACACCATACACACCACAACAGAATGGTATGAGTGAGAGAAAGAACATGAGCATTATGGAAATGGCTAGATGCATGATGCATGAAAAAGCATTACCAAAGAAGCTTTGGGTTGAGGCTACCTACACCTCAATGTATCTCTTGAACAGAATGCCAACCAAAGCTTTGCACAAGAAGACAACTTTTGAAGCATGGTTTGGATACAAACCGGACTGCAAAACTTAAAGATTTTTGGTTGTGTGTGTTTTTCTTATGTACCACAGGTAAAAGAGACAAAGCTGGACAAGAAATCGAAGCGAGAGTGTTCGTTGGATACAACAATACATCAAAGGCTTACAGAGTTTTTCACACTCAAAGTGGAAAAATTGTTGTAAGCAGAGATGTTGAGTTCATGGAGGATAAACAATGGCAGTGGCAGGAACTATCAAAGAATCTGGAATCACCCACACTGGAACTCATCAATACCAACATTGATGATGAACCAGTAAAAGGTACCAAGTCCTTAGCTGAAATCTATGCACATAACAACATTGTTATTCATGAACCTGCAGGATTTGAAGAAGCTGTAAAGAGCAATGAATGGTGTGATGCAATGAAGGAGGAGCTGAAAATGATAGAAAAGAATGATACCTGGATGCTGGTGAATAAACCTTTGCACAAGAAAGCAATTGGAGTCAAATGGGTTTATAGAACCAAACAGAAAGCAGATGGTTCTATAGACAAATACAAGGCCAGATTAGTGGTGAAAGGCTATGCTCAAGTATTTGGAGTGGACTTTTCAGAAACTTTAGCACCTGTTGCACGTATGGACACAATTCATCTACTACTTGCATTGGCAGCACAAAAGAAATGGAAAGTATATCAGCTGGACGTAAAATCTGCATTCCTAAATGGATATTAGCAGGAGGAGATATATGTGGATCAACCAAGGGGTTTTAAAGTTAAAGGACAAGAAGAAAAGGTTTACCTGCTGAAGAAAGCCTTGTATGGCCTAAAATAGGCACCTAGAGCATGGTATAGCAGAATTGATGAGCATCTGCACAAGCTTGGATTTATTAAAAGTCTAAGTGAAGCAACATTGTATGTAAAAGGAGTTGATGCAAACCTGATTATTATGTTTGTTTATGTTGACGATTTGCTTGTGACAGGAGATAACAAAGCATTAATTGAAGAATTCAAGGCTGAAATGCTCAATGTATTTGAGATGCAGACCTTGGATTAATGACCTATTTTCTAGGTCTGGAGGTGAAGCAAAACAGTGAAGGAATATTTGTATGTCAAAACAAGTATGCAAAAGAAATCCTAAAGAAATTTTGCATGGAGAGTTGCAACAGCACAAGCACACCTATGAACTTAAAGGACAAGCTCAGCAAAGATGATGGAGCAAAGAAGGTGGATGAAGGATTTTACAAAAGTTTAATTGGTTGTCTTATGTACCTTACAGCCACAAGGGCTGACATTGCATTTGCTGTAAGTGTGCTTTCACGCTTCATGCATTGTGTAAGTGAAACACATCTGCAAGCTGCAAAAAGGGTTGTTAGGTTCATAAAGGGAACAACTAGCTATGGTTTGAAATTCAGTCACTGCCAGAATTTCATGTTTCATGGCTACTCTAACAGTGACTGGGCAGGTTCAGTGGATGACATGAAGAGCACATCAAGGTATTGCTTCAGTTTTGGGTCAGGAATGTTTTCATGGAGCTCAAGAAAACAAGACATAGTTGCACAAAGTACTGCCGAAGCAGAGTATGCAGCAGCCACAGTTGCTATGAACCAAGCAATTTGGTTAAGGAAAATACTGGCAGATCTGGACATGAATCAACTAGAACCAACGAAAATCTATGTTGATAATCAAGTTGCAATATCTATTGCAAACAATTAAGTGTTTCATGGCAGAACTAAACATTTCAAAATCAAATTCTATTTCTTGAGGAAGCACAGAAAGAAGGAGAAGTTACCTTGTTGCATTGTGGAACAGATGATCAAGTTGCAGATGGATTAACCAAAGCTCTCGTAAAGACAAGGTTTGAAGAATTGAGGGATAAGTTTGGAATCTGCAGCAATTCAGACAAGGAGGAGTGGTGAAATAAGATGTCTTCAATCTGCAGAAAACGGGATATTGTTAATTGAAGATTTGAATGTTTTTGATTTTTTAAATTTGAATTTTCAATAATACGATATTGATGTAATCTGATTATTTGATCTGCTAAAGTTTTGAATTTGAAAGTGTTTGTTTCAAATCAAAACTCTACGCCTATTTAAACAAGTATCTGAATAAAAGAAAAATGCATCTTCTTCCACAAAACATCCATTCTTTCTTTCTTTCTTTTACTGCAACTCTTCTGCTGCATAATTATCCCCTGCATAATCAAACCATCAAAAAACCAACAAGAGTAATTAGTGTAATTCTACTGTTTACTCTCAGACACCTCTGAATCAAAAGCAAATGAACTCAAGGACCGCCACTCAGGCGAATGGCTCGAGGAATTCCACCGCGAGCACCATAAAATCTTACATTCTCTTATGGCGTGAGGAATCAACAGCTCAGAATCTTATCGAAGCAGACAGTGCAGATGAGATGACAAAGAAATCCAATAAGATAAGATATTCATGCGGGAAATCTGCGTAAATTAATTTCCTGAGTCTTTCAAAGCATGCATGCGCAAGATTCAAATGTAATAGTCAAACAGAAGATGTTTATTTCTGGCTTGATAATCATGTTCTGTGATAATTTCTTTTAGGGTTTTTATATATTAAAAAAAACAAAACCACCGAACACAATACCGTCAGCGAAGTCAACTCATATCGGCATGCTCAAACAATTAAAGCGACACATTCGGCCCAATGCCATCGAATCAATCCTCTCTTGAGCAAATTGGAAAAACAAAAGATGGAGCTTCTTCATGCACTTCTCGCAGCTTCATATATTTTACTACTTGGCTTTAATCAATCTTCATCATTATGTCAGGGTATGTTACGTAACCAATTGAGTTATTCTGTATTATGACAGCTTTCGAGTAGAAGCTAAAACATTATATTCTAACAAATTCAATTTCCTCCCCTTGTTGTAGGCAAAACTCTCCCCTACATGACTCCAGATGTCACGAAGATCTCTGGAAGGTCATTCGATTACATAATAGTAGGGGGAGGCACCGCTGGTTGCCCCCTGGCAGCAACACTTTCAAAGAGATATTCTGTGCTAGTGGTCGAACGAGGAAGCTCGCCATATGAAAATCCTTCCGTGTTGCAGAAAAAGTTCTATGGTTTCCCGTTGCTCCAAACCAATGAATTCTCATCAGTTTCTCAAAGTTTTATCTCCAAGGACGGCGTTTCCAACCTTAGAGGACGAGTTCTCGGAGGATCATCAGCAATAGGTGGCGGGTTCTATGGCAGAGCTAGCGATGCTTTTGTTAGAAGAGCTGGATGGGACGAAGAATTGGTCAAGGAGTCTTATAAGTGGGTGGAGTCTAAACTGGTTTCTAAACCTGAGCTGACCAAGTGGCAATCTGCTGTCAAATTTGGCCTTCTTGAAGCAGGAATTCTACCTTACAATGGGTTCAGCTTGGAACATGTAGAGGGCACAAAGATGGGAGGGACATTGTTTGATCACGATGGGAGAAGGCGCACCTCTGCTGATCTTTTAGGGACAGGGAACCCAGATAATATCGTAGTTCTTCTGAATGCAACTGTAAAGAATATCATCTTCCATAAAAAAGGTAAGCAAATATATCTCTAGTTGCTGATTTTAGCAAACTTCAACAGCTATGAACAAACAAAACTCAAATGACCTCCTATCCGTATATTTGCTTTGACAGTCAATCTATTGGTGCTAGTAAATTCCTTTCAAACTACGCAGGTACTGAAAATGAGAAAACAGTTCACGGTATTAGGTTTATCAAGAGCGATGGCAATGCAAGTCAAACTTATGAAGCTTATCTGCAGCAGCTACATAATTCAGGTTCATGGGGCGATGTTATTCTGTCAGCAGGAGCATTAGGAAGTCCCCAGATCCTATTGTTGAGTGGCATCGGACCAAAAAGACATCTGAAGAGCTTTGGCATCCCACTTGTGTTGGACTTTCCAGAGATTGGACAAGGGATGATAGACAACCCGTCCATATCTGTTTTGTTAGAGTCTGGCCCCGAAGTCCAGTTACCTGATCCACCTCAAATTGCGGGCATAGCAGAAGACTTCAAATTCATAATTCAGGGATTAATCCTACCGATAAGCATCAATGCAACAATAATACCAATTGCAATCAAGCTTGCATTTCCAGCTTCCAAAGGGAAGCTGGAATTGAACAACACTGACCCTAGGCAAAACCCTTTAGTTGAATTCAACTATCTAGCCAAGGAGAAGGACATGAAGGAATGTGTCAAGATGGTTCAGTTGGTTGAGAGAGTGGCAGGGTCCAAATCCATTGCTGGGTTTCTGGAGACGGAACCCAACAATAACCCGAAGTCTCCTCATGAACTGAGAGAGTTCTGCAAGAAGAATGTTAGGACTTTCTACCATTACCATGGCGGCTGCGCTGTTGGATCGGTTGTTGACAATGAATACAGAGTACATGGGGTAAAGAGATTGAGGGTTGTAGATGGATCGAGTTTCTTGGAATCACCGGGAACGAACCCAACGGCTACGCTGATGATGCTAGGAAGGTATCAAGGGATCAAGATTCTCGAGGAAAACACCCTGCATGAACCATCCAAATCCAACCACACCCAAACCCACATATAGAATAATTAAGCTATATGGATCACCGTCGGGGAATCTTCAGTAATTTGCTGTGCGTCTACCAGTTCAATGTAGCAATAATCCACCTCCTCTCTCTCTCTCTCTCTCAACAAGAAGTCATAATCCAAACTAGAATAAACAAGCTTACATTGTAATTCACAGACCACACTACCTTGTCTTACTATTCATTTCTCAATGCAGTTTCTTTCAATAACAAGTCTTTACATATTTTCGTGTGAAAAGTCTTTACATATTTTGCACACAAGAATATAAGATTTTGCCCCATGTGAAAAAATTTTCACAAAAATTCAGTGGAATAAAGAAATGGTAAAGGAAGGTAATCATCAAGTTGAATCTAAAATGGTTTTTATACCTCAGTTAATTATATGGAAATTGGATATCAAACACGGTCGTCTTGGATCAGGGGTGCTACCTTATAATAGGTTCAGCAGGAAACATTTAAACGGAACAAAGATTAATGGGACAATGTTTGATGAGCGTCCAAAAAACACACCTCAGCTGATCTTATTTAGACTGGGAATCTAGAAGATGTCAGTTTTTTTTGTTGTAAGAAGGATCATAAAACCAAACCCCAAATACCATGTATAAGAAGAAAGCGGGAAAGAAGAATTGCAGACATGAAGTATAACGATTGCAGACATGAAGTATCGTGGCATAGTTCTGGATTCCATTCTGCTGCATTTTCAATCTTTGAAGTGATGGAATTATCCATTGAAGTCCAATTCATGACTCTGCCGGCCTTCTATTTACATATTCTAAGCTCCTAAATTTCTGTGATTCGAGTTCTAATAGCCATTGAATATTATAACCAGCACTGTCTTCTTTTGCTATCTATCCCTTGGCAGATTCTTTCCAAAGCTTGAGTTAGAATGGTTCACTTATCAAGCTATTGAATATTAAAATACATTATTGATCAAGCGCGACAGTCAAATTTGAAATCAAAATATATGCTTCCTTTATTGTTCAAATTGAAAACATAAAACGCAATCACTTCTCTGTACACATGCTATTTAGAAAGGTAAAAGGATTTAAGAAATAATCTCACAAAAACTTAACTCTCCGTTTCATGATCAGTATCGCTTGGACTTGAAGTAGAGAAATCAGTAGAATCACTTGAAGGATTTTCATTTGAACCCCTATTTCTCCTATTACCATTAAAAGCAAAACTAACCCAAATCTCTCTTTCAGTTCTCCTCCACTCTCTCCCTTCATCTACCCCATCTCTCTTCTTCCCCAACTCCTCCTCATCGACAGGCATCTTATACCTGCAAACAGGGCAATTCCCATGAATCTTTAACCACTTTTCTACACAATTACCATGAAACCTGTGCTTGCAAGGCATCTCCTTTACTACCGAACCACACTCCCACTCCTCTAAACAGATAGCACACTCGCCATCTTTATTATCTTCCCCGATCTCCACACTTGGCATGGCCTCTATGGATGCTTTCGAGGCTGGTGGTTGGCCATTCTTGTTACCCATGTCTCTAAGTAGAGATTCAAGACTTGCAGCTCCTTCAATCACCACCATGCCTTGAGTGAGAGGGTTTATAAGAATGATTCTTTCGTTTGGGTCTGTCGTTTGTGGTTCTTCTTGATCTGGGTCACGTTCCTCCGTGGAGTTCGTGGAAGTGAGCCCTAAGATAAAAGGTAAAAACAAAGAGAGGTCTCTATGCCTTAAAAGCCTCTCAAACATAGAAGATAATTCAGCAGGTAATTCAGTCTCGGAGGCCATGAGGAACTGCTGCAGCTAGTTTAGATTTGGGCAGAGGGAGAGGGAGAGGAGGTTTAGATGTTCAGTGAATTGTGAGAGATAGTGGAAGGCAAGGTTCAAGTGATGAATATTATAAGGGAAACATCGGTGTGCCCACAGGAAAACAAGAAGCTTGTGGAAAGATCTAGAACAAAACACATGCTAATAATTGATGTTTATCTATTCTTCTAACCACCAGAAGGCAGAGTCTTTTTCCAAAGAAGACTTTAAAGTTTAAACAAAGGAAAATATTATCTTTTTTGTGGGCGAGGGAGGTATTGCCACTTGTGGTGGTACCTAACCAAGGCGTAAGCCTTAATCACTCCTTCAACTTGGTTCCCTTCTTTGTTTAGGATGGACCCATCTCTTTGTTTTCTATTCCAACTTGAGTTTAACTTTGAACCTTGAAAGTCCAAGTTTTTAACTCTTCAAACTCAAGCCAAAGCTGTAACCTTTGAACAAGAAACCATGGTTTTCACCCACGAGAACACTACGCTATGCATATCACCGAAGCAAAGAATTTTTTCCCTTTAATAACCCAAATTGCCTGCCCTCGAATTCATTGCTTATTGAAAGAATAGGAAAAGTTTAATCAACCAAGAGGACAGGACCCTTTTGGCCGAATGGAGTATCTGGTAACATCAAGATGTGAAATTGGAAACTTCCAGATATCCTCTCAGGTTTGTTAAAATTTTTCAGAGCAAGATTTTGTTGGATGGTGCACGCAGATCCATTTTTTAATGCCCAGATTGAGAGTTTTTTTTTGGGTGGTTTGACTATATAAAAAATACACCAATTAGTAACATTTTCTTTTTTATTGATATAATCAAATAGTTTTTAATCCCAGCACAAATGAGAATCCCTACACTGTGGTGGCCCACCTAGACGAGATAATGCTTGAGGTTTGCTTTGTTAGCTAACCACCTTCCCTCTATGGGTCTCTCACCAACTGTTTGTAAAAATCTCTGAACGAAAATCTACTGATAATTTAGGGGGTTTGTTTTAACAAGTAAGAAATTGCCTTAGTTTTTCATTTTTTATTTTATTTTAAAACTTCTACAGGTGCTCTGGTAACGCAACTTATTCCTTCTGCAATTTTGGGTCATCTGATTTCATCTTTCAACAGCTCCACAGTGTGATGGCTGTTAAGATTTTTCCTTCGGCACTCCCGTTCAAAACCTGTGATGTCTTCGGAAACCCTTTAAAACCTTTGAATTTCCTTCCCATACAAACTAGAAGTAAGTACAACCAGCACATTTAATTCAAGTGAGCTAAACCCTTTTAACTGATTTAGTTTAGCATTTCTGGTGTGATGTACATCCCCTCTCAATTATATTCCAGATTTTCGAACAAAGACATTGGTGGCGAAAAGAAGAGCAAACAGTCGAACAGAAAGTGCGAAAATCAGAAATAGAATAACATTAAAGAAGGTATGCTTTATCAATTACTGCAGAAAATGTTTTGCCATTAAGTTCTTAACTATTTGTGAAATTTGAATGGATATGAAAGCATGGAAACATATTATTTCTAGGTGATCACTTTAAGCACATTCGTGAATCTGATATAATGAGAAAGGAGGTGATGTTTCCAATTCACATGCTTTTGCTGATTAAAATCACTGCAACGTGCTATCGTAAAAAGGATAATTACACTTTGTTATTAGGCTATCCTGTTCCATGTGCAGAATGAAGAACATAGATTGTTTGTGAAGGATTTTCCAATCCTGTAAATAGGATTAGTTTATGAATGTCTGATAAATTCTATTAATTTAAGGTAAAAATAGCTTGAGCATCCCTTAAAACATAGGTAGTGTTTGAGACGATTTCTTGGTTGTAACTGTGTTGGTTTCTTGATTTACAAATGTTGTCATCAGTTTAATGGAACTCGTGCAAAACCAAGGCTGTCAGTTTTCTGTTCAACCAAACAGTTGTATGCTATGCTGGTAGATGACCAAAACAAGAAGTGTTTATTTTACGGAAGCACCTTGCAGAAACCTTTACGCAGTGATCCCCCCCGTAGCACCATTGTAAGTATTCTATCATGTTCATGGTTAAGAAATATATCGTTAATGATATCTACTGCTGATTTTGAAACACATATTCGACTTTCTATTTTCATTGCTTCCAATTATTGTTTTGAAGGAAGCTGCTGAATGTCTTGGCGAAGAGCTTATTAAGGCTTGTATGGATCTTAAGATCAATGAAATATCATCTTATGATCGCAATGGTTTTGCTGCCGGAGAGAGAATGCAAGCTTTCGAGATTGCAATTTCTCGTCATGGGTTCTTACCAAGATAGATATGCCCCTAATTATTTTCTCTTGTCAAATCGACGTCATAACTGCATTTATATAAACTGCGACTTCATATGAGAAGATGTTTTTTTGCTTTTCTTTTCTTTTTTCATCCATGAAGAAATTGAGCAATTTTTTTTACCAAAATAAACAATCCTATAGAAGGGTCATTAGCAGTATTGAAGGGTCAGTATACAAAGTGAGACCGAGTCCGAGTACAATGCTGTCTGTCTTCCGCCATCCAATTCAATCTGGTCTCTTGCATGTATTGAGGTCAAGGGATTGTTTTTGTACATCGTGTATTTTTTGGGAACGGTGTGGAGGTTAATGGCAGCCATCCGGTCTTGGGAGGCAGTTACTAACCGTTTGACGATGTTAAAAATTGAATTTTTATACCGTTGCTGTCAAACTCCCATGAAAACCAAACCCGTCAATATTTATGGATCTCGCAACAAAAACTCTCTTCAGTCTCGACTCATCGTTTTCTTACCAATCTCTCAACAAGAGTTCTCCCTTTGTTTTCCTCGCTTTCTTCGGATAATATTGTCGTCAATGTCCAGGGATAAGGGAGCAAACTCCTGCAGAAGAAATTGGAATCAGAATCTCCACTGCATCCCCACAAAATGAACCAAAAGCAACAAAAATCTCCACTGGATTCCCATGAAATGATCAACCAAGCTCACCAAAAGCCATTATGCGAGCTCACCAAAGCCCCTAAAGAACCAGGTAACAAAAGGAGAGCTGTGGCTAAAGGAATGCAAAAAACAATCTTTAAAAAACATCAATGCTTGCTAACTTCCTTCCTACAGGCACCCTTTTGACTTTTGAAATGCTTCTCCCATCAATATCCAAGAATGGAGTGTGCACTCCTGTTAAAGGCCCAGACGATAAAATTTAGTATGGTTTTTTGTGACTACAAAAGGGTTGGCTGTTTTTAAGCCCGGTCTTACTGTCGAGGTGCCTAAAGATGAGAGGTGCATAATCGGGTTTACCGATTTTGCTCATGCAATGATGTCGGTGATGGTCTTCATGGCAATTGCGCTGTCAGATCACAGAGTGACTGATTGCTTGCATGTCATGGAGATGGATGAAGTGATGGAGAGCTTTCCTCTCATGGTTGGTTGGTGTAATTTGCTTTCCATCAAAGCAAACAGACGTCTGGATGTCATACGCTTTCCATCAACAGATAGCTGACCTTGCTTAAATGGAAAATATCTTCTTAATTTAGCTCCTTCCTGAAATGAAGACCTTCTTGAACCATCAGAATGCATGCTTGTCACCCGAGTATCATTTCTCCCCCACCATCTTATTACATTGATCCAACTCATCCACTGGTATATAAAACTAACAGAGTTATCACCACATAATAGAGTTGATGACAATGCCGCAAATTTTAATTGGCTTAGGGTGGATAAAATTTACACATGACAGATACCACGTCACAAACTCTTAGTTCAATTCCTTGTATAGCTTCATCTGGATACAATTTGATAAAGTGGCCCATGAGTTTAGTTGCCCACTGTAGTTTCCACGTTAAATATGGAAAGCTTCAGAAACCTCAGTTCACAATTTGATTGCTATTCACGGGATGATGCAATACACACCAACAATCTTACAATGGACCCGAGGGGGAAAAGACGCAAGGCAATAAAAGAACTGACATACTGGGATACAGAAGCTGATCCTAACTGCTATTACTGGATCCTCTGTAATCTTATCACCATGAAGCCTAACTGTACTGTAATGAAAGATGATGGGTGGATCAGGCTCCCCGGGAAGAGCCTCCCCGGTTAAGTCAATCTGAAAATTGCCAAGAAGTCCGTCTGGAATGCTGATAATTGTGACGGAAGAACCCTGAGTGAGGCCACAAGGAAACCACAATTTATAACCGCTATTATCATGCTCCGTGGCATTCATTTTGTCAAGAAAATGAGGACATTGTTTCTCTTTTACTCTCTTATTTGAACTCTCATTTTTATAACCAAGTCTTTCCTCTTCGATGGAAGCGATTTGGCTGTTCCATGCATTTCCAGCCTCCTTAATAGCTTCCACTCCATTTGATAAAACCTGAGCATGATCAATCAACTGTTTCAGTTGATTCCATGTCCTTACAGATTTTTGCTCATCATTGGAAATATTTCAAAATATAATTTTACCCATTGCATGCTCGAGATCTCTAGAATTGTTCCTTGTGTGAATTAAGTATTAATTTCATGAAAAATAATTCTAATTTGTCAATGGAAAAAAAAATGAATAAAGAGAGAGAGATACTTGTTTTTTTAATTTATTTTTCAAATGCAAGACAGATTAGCGTTGATGATATTCATGATGTCATCATTAAAGTTAAAAAAAAAAAACCCATTAATATTTAAAATTCAACGATAACCTTAGAATAGTTCGTGTTTGCAAGGAAGCAACCATTAATGGTAGCTGGTCGCCGCTGGTGCAAGCAAGATGGGTTTCCAACAACTTGCAGAGTTAATGACGAGCAGTAAATAACCAGTAGCTTCTACGTCTTGGGCCCTGACCGGGGAGCAAATACGCGGCGTTTACTGATTGGTAACTGCCTGCCTCCATCAGCCCACTAATTAATTCTCGTACATAGCCATTGATGAGAGACGAAGGCTTTTCAAAACGTCCTTAATTGTTCTGGGCCAGCTTCCATAGGCTAAGGGTCGTGGGAGGATACCCTCCCTATTCACCGCTCAGCGTGGTCATCTTACTATTTTTATTTAATATAGAAACTCTACTTCTCACAGTTTTGACTTGATGACAAGTATATTCATACGAAATTTTTCAAAGCCAAAATTGAAAAAAAAAACTTATTGTCTCATTATTTTTGAAATTTCTGTAAAATTAAAAAAATTAACCCTGACGTTTTGCTTTGCAAAAACAAACTGTACAAATAGATTCATGGATGTGTGAAAAGTAACGTAATAAAAAAAATGAGCTGTGAAGAAAAATGGACAATAAATTAATATAAAAATTAATTAACTAATCAAGATCAAGATATTCAAATTAATAATTTATTAATTTATACATTAATTAACAGAAACAAACTATCCATATTTTATTTTTATTTTTCAAAACATTGAGGTTAATACATACATGTATTGTGATTTTAAGAATATCATCTAATTATTGGATTAATTATCATTTCCTTGTATATATGTGGACTATCTAATAAAATTAGATGCAGCATTACTATTTTAAGAATCTATCTATCTGTTTTATTTATTTATTTTCATGCCTGACAAACACAGCAAACTATAAAGCGTAAGAGATGAGCAAGGTTTCCCTCCTCTCATATTCTCACCAGAAACGAAGCTGAGCTTTCTTTTTCTTTCGTTTTATTCTTGTTTACAGAACGAAACTATTTTTTGCAGGGTAGAAAGGAAATGAATGCATTAACAAAGACTTCCAGAAGTCAGGTTATTACAGGATGCATGGCCAAGCTCATGCAATTTTACAGGCAGAGGCGTAATAGAGGAAGGAATATGGTCAGATAACCCACAAATACTGCAGAATTTATCTCCCATAAGATAACAGCAGTCATCTAAAACTTCGGAAACTGGACCTTAGATGCACATCTTCTCTTTGGTACCACCGGACATTTTATGAATTCTGACCCAGAAATGTCTACGCACATGAAAACCTGATAGATCTGGCTATTCTTGGATGGATCGACGTTGCACTCTATGCCAGGAGTAAATCCAGTAGCATCTTTTATAGCTTCTTTTATGCTGCCCAAGTCATAAAATCCATCGTCTGGTTGAATTCCTGCAACATATTTCGCAGAACAGCTCATTATTGTTAGAAAACAATATCTAATCAAGGCTTCCTCGATCAAGACATGGAAAAGAAAAGTGAATAATCTAGAGTACACACACACACACACACACACCTGCATTTCTAAGAGCTTGGAGAAGGTTCGCTTTTTCCTTCAGCTTGAGAGCTGCTTCGAAGTAACCGTGCTGGTCAATTTCTTCTGACTCGGCACATGTCCCGTGCTTTTCCCATTCATGTGACCAAAACCTGAATCCAGTGCTGCTGGGGCAGGACAGTGATGGCCAATCCTTTTGCAAACTGCTTGTCAAGTCTGATATCTAAACAGATATCAACAAAAAATATAACATTAACGATATAGTTTTTCTTTCAACCATATGTGATTATTTATATTAACATGGCTTCAATTAATTGTCAACTTTCACCTTCAACTTTCCAGATAGAATTTTCAATGCTCAAGATGTTTCCAATACAAAATAGCTTTCCTTTAACCATCCTAGTGTTAAAAATTTGGAACTAAAGTTAAATTTTTACGTGATCTCAGTTTCGAGTTTTATATTTGCTGATATGATAATTACCGGAGACTTATTTTATCATTAATTTTAAAAACCGTATAATTAATGGAGGTACATGCAAGATGCCCAAATATTCACGCTAATACAAAAATATATTACCTTTTCATTAGTTATTATATGAGAAAATGTTAGCATATCAAATTATCTTATGCGACCACCTATTTTATTAATATTATTATATTCCCAATAACCCAACATCACCTAAAAGTATGGTTGTTTCCGCTAATATTGACGCTAATACAAAAATATATTACCTTTTCATTAGTTATTATATGAGAAAATGTTAGCATATCAAATTATCTTATGCGACCACCTATTTTATTAATATTATTATATTCCCAATAACCCAACATCACCTAAAAGTATGGTTGTTTCCGCTAATATTCATGCTAATACAAAAATATATTACCTTTTCATTAGTTATTATATGAGAAAATGTTAGCATATCAAATTATCTTATGCGACCACCTATTTTATTAATATTATTATATTCCCAATAACCCAACATCACCTAAAAGTATGGTTGTTTCCGATTCCTATTTCAGGGTGGGGTAGCTCTAATGTTGTGCTTTTGGAGAATCCCCAAGCAAAAGAAAATTTGGTACGGCACCACTTATAAAGGTCAAAGTCCTCGAACACTAGGAAAAAAAAGAGGTGAAACGTTGTCTTTCCCAAGTTCCTGCCCGTTGAGATCAATGGAAATGTGACGACCAGTGTTAATTAAATTAATTGTCCATGCTTGGCCGAAAATGAAGGAGAAACACTTTATTTTATGATTTACAACGAAAGCAATTATCATATAGATTAGTAAATAACAACTGACGCCAGAAAATGAAGTGCTTTTTATTTATTTTTTTCTGACGGAGAACATGTTAAGATTAGTTTCTACAAGACGTGCAAATTAATATTTTAGGTCTGGAAATTAATTAAGTTGACGTCTTCTCTGTGGATATGATCGGAAAAATTGGATAGAAAGAACTGGAACAGGGCCTGGCTTGGAGATATAGAAGTAATATGATCTTACAGACTCGTACGTCATGTTTACTACCTTAATTTCAACCCCAGCAGGAAAAATAATTAACCCCAGATGAAGCAATAATTCCTGTATTCTATCCCCATTGATTCTTGTAACGAATTTACTGTGAGCTTCAGGTTTGAGCACGTACCTGGTCTTCATCCAAAGCATTATCCGGGTTACAGTTTTGTGGGTACGAGCCATCTTTATTCTGAGGCCAAAGTCCATGAATGCCGAAATCTGCATCTGGTTTTCCAGTCCTTGGATAGCAACAGCTGTGTTTTGTGTCACAGTATGATCCTGGCCACTGCATGGATATGCATACAGATAATCAATCAGCAATTATGTAAGTACCTGGCTGGCTAAATTATATATTAAAGAAACAAAAATGTGCTCGTATATATAGCTAACCTGTTGAACGAAGTAGAAAAAATCAAAATCCTCAGAAACACAAAGAACTGAGAGGTATTGTATTACCAAAAGCTTGATGAAGATTGAAAAGTTTAGTCTCATCTTTAATAATACAACTTCTAGACTTGGATTATCTAACAAGTTCTTATTTTAAAGATAGATTTTAGAGTTAGAATGTAGTTTGGGGTTGAGCCCGGAAATATATATATAGATGTAGCTGGCCCGTTAAGGGAATATGAGGTATCGACGTCAGAATATGCTTCACTCAACTCTTTAGTTTAATTCAATTTTTTTATTACATCCTCCCGTGCTTCACGTTCTTCCCACGTTAGTGGAAAAAATACTAATATTTTTAATCTCCTAATATAAGTTTTAGAGTAATACTCTTAAACTCTATGATTTAGTTAATTTATATCCCACCATATCCCGATTCTATTGATTTTAGAAATTTGATGACATGTTTGGAATGGTAGATCCATATATTCTAACTCTTAGATACTAACCATGCAATGGTTCATTACATAGTTTTTTCTTTATAATATATTATAAAGAGTAATTGCAGCTGCAATTGTTCATTACCTTACGATTCTAAAAAATACATAATCAAATATAAAAATATAACCAACCATTACAATTTATGATCCATTACAAACATATCAAATGGATATTCTCCACATGACTTTACAGCGTGTAGTCTTACAAGGAAACTATCACTAACGAGAAAGAGTTGCAGTGAAGACTTGAACTTCAGTTCTTAACACAGATGTTATCATCAACAACGTAAGGCTAGCGTGTAAGCCTATAGTTTTGTCGTGCATATCTGACTATAACGTTGGATATTACGTGGAAATCAAACAGATGGCTAGAAACAGCCATGGATCAATCATGCTAACTAGAATTAATTAGGGAACGATTCCATCTAAACATGGTATATATTTTCTCACGCCCGCTTAATTACAAAAATATATAGTCACGACTCCATCAGTCATTTGCAGAAATATATATATATATATAAATATAGTTGAATAAACTGGAACCTGTCAGTTCAATTCAAAATATATTTAAAGGGGTTGAAAATTTCAATCCATTTTGGCCTGCCATACGGTCTACACCACGTGGCCTGATGTAATGCTGCTGCTACCATGTCTTTGCCTGATCCAAGGACAGCGGAGGAGAGTAGATCTGAAGATATCTTTAATATTGAGTGGGGAAGTTTCTGCTCAGCCTCAGTTTCTTCCTGTCTCATAAATAATTCCAGATTGCAATTGCTTTAAGACTAGTAAACTTGTCATCCAAGAATCAGTCCACACCTGAAACTAGGATAGACCCAGGAAATATTAAAATGACGATGCAGATGGATGAATAACAGGGCCATGGAGGTGACGTCCACGTCTCGTGCCATGCCCAGCTGCTGCCTTTACTTTCAGTTGTGGGATTTTTATCTTTGCTTGCAAACACTTTATATAGGTTTTCTTAAAGCAAACGAATTAAGATATGTAACAGCTGACATGATGAGATTCAAAGCAACTACGTTGAGCAATGGCACGACGTTATTGTTTCTACTTGATTTTGAGCTCGATATTTTGAAGTATATTGCCTTTTTCTTATAATTAATTATGGATTAAATTATAACAGTGAGAGCTTGAATATCAACGTGAAATTAAGAAATTTCATGCTGAGAAATATTAATCTTGGGGAAAAACTCATTTTTAGTTTTGTCCAGATATAAAAGAAACTATTTTTTTTTCAAAATCATACATTTATGCAAGCTCTTTGAGAGTTTTACACGGTAGAATCTCCTGTTTCGCTCCTGAATCAACCAACTCCTCATATTTTTATATGACATTGAGCATATTCCCAGTCACAATTATCTGATGATGTAATAATTCTCCAAAGATAATGATATTAATGTTGCATAGACATGCGCTTAACATATGTTCTTCCAACACGATTTCACATTTCCGTTGATATAATAATACCTGGCACTTGTTTCTTCCAAACAATGTCGGGAATTAAAAATTTATGTCTGTGTGTGTATTAATTAACATATAATAAAATGCCCCGCTTCTCTTGGATCAAGTTCTAAAAGACAAACGATTTGACCTAGAACTTGGGTAATCATACTTCTGGCCTGAATTTTAAAGCAAACATCTTGAATATATAATGGACTTAATCAAACTCGGGCATTTTATTATATTAACCTGAAAGTCTATAGTTTTATCATGTTTTATGGGTGCACTGGTAGAGTCCCACAAGGCAGGAGGGGGGCTTTGCCACCCCAGGTTCAAGAAGTTTTCATTACATATACAGTCAACGCTTAAAATGTCCACTTTTATATCTGTTTTCTCGACTAAAACAAACGCTTGATCTAACCAAAAAAACTTGGGTTCCTTTTAATTAATAAAATGGGCTTGCCAAAAATATTAATGAACAGGTGCTCCTTTTTATATAAGATAAAAAAAAACATGTTTTTTTATATATAATTTCAGGAAATTATAAAAAATTCAACAAGTTTCAAAAACTTGAATTTATCATTTGCAACTAATTAATTTCAAACCTTTAGTTTAGTTTAATAATCCAAATACACATTTCAATTTCTTTTATTTTTTTTTGTTTATTACCATAGCACTACGGTAATCAATTTGAATTTATAATATCTTTGCATATATGAACACATTCTGTTTGTATGAGAATTGTTTTTTAGAAAATGTTTTCCCTCGTTTTTTAATGTGAAACAGACATAAAAAAACACTTAAAAACATATAAATGAGAAATATTTTAATCTTATAAAAAATATATATTTCTTGATGCTACATATTTATAATACTCACCGCCACCACACCTACCAGTACTGCCATGTTGTCTTATTATTAATATAATTAGTATTTTATTGTTATTTTACTATAACTCTGCATTACCACCATCAAAACAACTCTATCATAATCATCATTCAATCACCGTCTCATTAATAATATAGCTATGATTAAGAAAACAAGTTTAAAAAATATGTGATAAAACATGTTTCAATAAAAAGTTGGTCGACGTAGTTTAAAAAAAAAATGAATTTTTTTTAATTGAATATGATTTAATATTTTTAGATGATTTTGATAGATCTGATGATATTAAAAATGATTTTTAAAAAAAAAATCATTTTATAAAAAGGTAGTGATCGCTGTTGGAGGGCTTTACCCTTTGTTTTTCTTTCACAGATTAACATTTCGGTAATTTATTTTTGTTTATTAACAGTCAAACATATTTACGTGCTTATTTGTTGATGTTGGAAAATAAATCTACCGTATACATGAACTTTTTTCTCATCACACGCATGACGTGTCGGTAGTTACTCAAAAGCCATCGCCAATGAAGCGCTAAGCCTTTGAGCGACTGAAGAGAAAGACTTCACTCTCTTTTCTTAAGAGAAAGAAAAGGGAAAGAGCTGCTTGGGTTTTCCGTACAGTGAAAAAGGCTCAAGAACAGAGTCAAAAGATTCGTCTGCCATTGAAAAGGCTCACGAACTCATTCCATTGCACATTGACATTAACTTCAACTTACGAAAGTAAATATAGTGGTCGCTGACACGACGACTGGGATAAATGAACCACCAGCAGTCTAAATTACGGGTCTAAAAAGAAGGAAACTCAATCTCTGAGCCACATTTGCCACTGGGAAACACTGGACATTCGATGAGATTTTTCCCAGTAGTATCCACGCACAAGTAAATTTGATAGAGTTGACTGTTCCCTGATGTGTCAGTATTGCACTCTATCCATGGAGTCAATCCTACTGTCTCCTGTATAGCACTTTTGATATTACTCAAGCTGTATGATCTTCCATCTGGGTTTATTCCTGCAACATTTTTATCCCTCGAACATTAGCTTCCATGGAAGAAAAAGGAATGGGTCAAGGTACAACTCTGGAAAGGGTGAGCATGAAAATGAAAACTCACCTGCACTCGTTAGAGCTTGAAGGAGGTTAACCTGCTTTTGCAAACCGAGGGCTGCTTGGAAGTATCCATGTTGGTCAAGAACAGACTCGGAGCATGTCCCATGCTTTTCCCATTCATGCGTCCAAAAACCTACTCCATTGCCGCTTGGGCAAGCGAGTGTTGGCCAATTCTTTTGCATACTGCTCCTTAGGTCTGCAATCTGTGCCATCACCAGAAGATCAGTAATACTATATCAAAAAGGGCACACAAAGAAAGAAAGAAAGAAAGAAAGAATTCAACGGAAACTAAATGCTTATACTGAAAAATAAAATTAGTATTTTATAAAATAAGGCTAAGAAATTAAGTGGGACCTGCAGGTCAGGTGAGATGAGTTAGATGGACGTTCACTTGCCTTCACATTCGACTCTAGTTATATATATGACTCTCGGTTAAGACGGATAAAAAATCCAAAGTAACTAAACCGGATTACCTGATGAGCGAGGTGAAATTATGTTGCCTAACAGACCAACCGACAGGGAACATAGTTGACCAAGTCAAACTTGAAAGGTGTGTTTACTGACGATACCACAAATACCCCTATCGTTATTAAACCAATTTTGAGCTGTATTCATGGCCTGGACACTTGAAACCCTCTGTTGCCCATTTCTCAAGCTAGGCTTGTAATTGACCCAGCCAGCTTAGAGTAATGAAACTCTTTCACTGTGGAGGAAGAAATACACGCACGCACGCACACAAGTACTTGTCGTCCATGTCGGGTTCGGTGGCACTATAAAAACCACAGTGAAAATACACAGCTGTTGCAGGGGAACGCCATGGACAGTAGCAGGAGGTCTCCCGGTGTAAATGAAAGCCAAAAGATGGGAGTAGCAATTTTCTTAATTCGCCAGAGGAATATAATAAAAATATCGAAAGAACCTTATTTCCATGAAACAGACTTGAAAAAATAAGTATATAATAGTTTAAACAAGCAGCGGAAAAGGATGGAAAGGTGAGGTTCTTTTTTGCTTTCAAACAAAGCATATTTATGAAAATGATTTTTAGTGCATGCAGTATATATAGCGTGTACAAAATAATAGCTAAGGCATTGAAACCACAAGAGACTCGCGCGCGGTTACTATATGATCAATGATCATTGCTTTAACCTCTCGGTTACCAAAAAAAACGAAAGTGAATCAATAAAATCTACTTGTTCAATATAAAGTTTTGATCTTTTCTGCGTTAACTACTAGTATTGTTTAGAAGAAACAAAATTTCAGCCAATGAATTATAATTCCCAGGACTCATCCTTTCCTATAAATTTCGTAGTATTTGTCACAGCAACATGTATTGGATAGGAACGAAAAGAGGGAAATTTTGGATCAAGCAATCCTGATACTTTTCCTGTATCATACCATAATTTGCAGATTTTGAAGATGATTTCATAGGCAAAACTCTAGATTATGGAGTGCAGAGTATACCTTATCTGGATTGAAGGGGTTTTTGGAATCGCAGTTTTGTGGGTACTTCCCATCTTGGTAATTAGGCCAAAGTCCATGAATGCCAAAATCAGCTGCAGGTTTTCCAGTGGTTGGGTAGCAACAACTTTGCTTCGTGTCACAGTATGACCCAGGCCACTGCATCACAGTAGTAGCCATTAACGATGAGGAAAAAAAGTGACAGGGAGTTTATAAGAAACTCAACGTTGCTGATCAATTGTGAAGCCAGGATTAGTGTAGAATCTTTCATATATATATCAAAGAATAAACTACTTTACCTGTTGAACAAAGTAGAAGAAATCAAATTCCTGTGAAACACAAAGGACTGATAGGCACAGGAGTGCCAGAATCTTGATCAAAGTTACAGTACTATTGGCTTTCATCTTCTCTTTTTTTTTTTTACCTCGGTGAAATGGGTTTCGACCCTTTTAAGATGTGATGGCGCAACACAAGGATGCTATGAACTGTATTTATAGGCCGATCGGGAAAGCTTTGTGTTCAGATTTCGCAGTATCAACTACACACGATGTGCTTTCCAACCTTATCAATCAATCCATGGCAACACTGTTTGCTCACGTGTGAACATTTCCCTGTCAAGTTTATGTTTACGTCGGCTGTCCGTCTAATTATCTAGCCTATATTCTGTGTCCTGATTATCATTTGTGAAAGTGGAATCTATTCTTAAACTCATCCCAACTATGATTGATCTGTTGTTTTTATTCACCATGCGGCCAGGTTCATTTTCAAAATGTGGTGTGAATATGTTTTGATGGCTACAACCTCATACACTTCCATTATTAGAGGCGTATGATCTGCTATTCACATTGCAGATTTTATGAGTTTGTGGTCTTATTAAATATGATGCATTCTGATCGATATCTTTTCAAAATTTTGATTCGACGATTTGTCTGATGACATCTTTCCTTTCAGATGTAGGAACTGTGATGCCCCAGTTAACTTGTTAAATTTATGAATTGAATTATAAGATTTTGACAAATCATGAAGGTAAATTTTAATTAGCGGGTGAAATAAAAAAAAAAACTTAAACAAATGACAAAATATCAGTCTAGGATAACATGTTAAACTTGCGACTTGCATCGTTAAATCATAATAACTTTATAATAAATAAATCCATGAAACTTTATTTTCAACATATCTAATATTAAATGTTGAAATTGGAGAGAAAAACCTTCTTAAGTTCATAAGATAGATCATAACTAATATAAAAGATTTTTGAAAATAATTATGAAACTCAGATGAAATTGAAAAAAAAATCAGTTGTTGGAGGGTGACGTAAAAAAAATCAATTAAGAATGAAAAAAAATCAAGATAACTAACCAAAAAACAAATAATTACAAAGTCTAATTAAAAACAATCAGTTAAAAAAGGAGCATAAAAAAATAAACATGTCGATTTGTTAAATCTACTGCCTGACTCATAAAATCAGAAAAAAATTATAGTAAGAAGATTTGATAAATAAATATATATATAACTCAATTTCCAAGTAATTTAATATAACATAAAATGAGTTAAAATATAAAAATAAATGGGTTTTTAAGTAGGCACAACTAGCAAGCCAAGTGTTAGTTAGCTTTGTGTGGCACTGACAGATTTCAATGCTGTATGGCCGGCGGTTAGGTTAGAAAGGGAGTTCCATTTTTGTATCTAGCTTCAATGGTGTCGCTGCTTTCACCGGGAAAGTCATCCTGTACACACATGGAAACTTCAAATTTATGGGACAAGATTTGATTCTGTGGATATGATTTCTTCTCCTTCCTTCTATAATTGCTTATCACATTTTTCTTTGTTACGAACACCGATATGGTCCCACTGGGACAGCTTCGAAAATTTCGAAGAGTACAAAAAACCATTAAATCGAGAAAAAACGGGATTCATAGCTCTCATGCTCCGCCGCATTTTACGTGTGAGAAGAAAATTGTAGCCCTCCCTTTTCTTTTAATGGCTGTTGCAGAAATAAGTATTAGACTAGAAATTAATGATGTACTGATCAATCGCCTGCTTCTGTACATCAATGTTTCAGAGTAGACACCAATTTCGACCCTGATATGAGAACTTGCGAAAATTGTCTATCGGAATCAAGCCTGCTACTCTTGATTCATTACAAGCGATGAAATATTTCAAGAACTTACATAAGTTGAACGAAGAACTGTTAGCGCCAACTCGGAAGCCTTCTAATGATAGTGGGAAGAAATATTGTTGAACGATTCATATGTCTCAGTTACACCATGAGAGTAATCAGATTAAAAAATGCGCTCCATCAATTGCTCTGCCAATTCTAGATTGCCATGGCTACTGCGTGCGGATAACAAAGTTCACCACAGCACGGGTGCGGGCTTGATTGGCAACTCGTCTATGAACTTGTAAGATTCACCAAAGCATCCAGCTCAACCTAACAAGTCAACCACACACCAATAATGCTCGATCCCAGGAATAATTCCATACACATCACTCATCAGGCTGCATTTTTGCCCTCATCATTTCCCTGAACTATAGATATCGCCTTTTGAGCCTGCCCCTGTGTTGCATATGCCACAATCATCGCAGACCAAGCCTGTGTATCTCTTATACTCGTGCTCTCAAAAGACAGAAATGGAATCATCCAAGCTTTCACAATTGGCATACATGTCTATAATTGCCACATTCACCTAAACATATTAATCCGACCCATTCTTCTTAACATATTCATGAATCCACTTCCCTAAGTCTAATGCACCCAAACACACACGACGACAGCACTAAGCACGGTTACATCATTAGTATTATTAGGTCCCCTCGCTTGCTTGTCGAAACAATGACGACGCCTCATTAGGCCTGCTACTTCTAACATAGCCTGATATAACAACACACGGTTCTAATATCTTACCAAACACTCGCTGAACTCCATCCACATCATTACACACGGTGTGCATATTTATAAGTGTACGGAGGGCATAAGTATTCTCATTTAGCCCAGGTTTGATAGCAATTGTTTACCTTGTCGTAAGGCTTTAGCGACCGCACATGTTTCAAGTAAAGATGGGAAAGATTAGTCACCCGGAAAGAGATTATGATTTAAAGCTCCGATGAAAAGAGAAATGGCTTTGAGAGGGGCAGTGGACCGTGAATGACGCCATACATAGGAGTGAAAGAGGGCAATTTCTGGTTGGGAAATTGTTTCAAATAGTTGGCGTGCGTAGTTCAAGGTGGAGGTGGGTTTTCACACCAAAGGCTTCATTATTCCAGCCGGTATCAGGTTTTTTCTTCTTCTTTTTGTACTAGCTCTAGAGAAATGAATAGAAAATGCAGTTTCATAGGAATCCGACGTGTACCTTGAAGATAAAAATATGATTGTACCTTGTAAATAAAGGCAGCATTGTTTTGTGTTAGAAAGTAGTATTAAAAGTATTATTAATGGATATATTTGGAGTTAATTTTTAAAAAAGTTCAAAATTTTATTAAAAAATATTCTTTAACAAAAGTAACTTATTTAAGTTCAAATATGATATGTTTTAAAAATACTTTTGAAAAAAAATATTTTTTTATTTGTATATTTTATTTTTAAATTATTTTAATATAGAGATGTTAAAAATTATTTTGATACATTTATAAATAAAAAACACTTTAAAAAACAACATCAACTACTTTTATAAACAGTAGTCTTCATGCAATCTTACATCTGGTTAATCTAAATATTAACTAACATTCAAGATCTACATGTTGTTCTTTGCTCCGCCTGAGATTTCATCCCTCGAGCTGCTTTCGCAAAATAACTGCGTTACTGATGTCCATCTTATTGTCAGTAAGCTTAATTGCACCATCTTTTAGTTTCAGAGATGTTTTACGATCTGCTTGATTGAAGTATATGTACCTATTATACCCACAAAAGACCCGATCATCAGGATTCCCACGATGAACATCAACTCTAACCCGAAACTTCGAGCAGATTTGTCAATCCTGAGGTAGCACAAGCAGGGTAACAGCATGGAGACAGTGACACTAAAAAATGCACCTGTAAAAGCCATCACGTATCCGAAAAAGGGAATTGCTAGAGCCACCACCACGGTGCTGATCACAATTACTGTTCTGACGAGGATGCTGAGATATCTGCTGTCGCGGAAAACAAAAGTCTCCTCGATAGCAGTAGCAATTGGAGCAGTGATGACCGCATATTTCGTCAGGGGATTGACTAGAGTGGTGTATATTGCTACTTTCGAACCAATTTTTCTGATTGGCAGGTTTAAGGTCACCTGAGACTTCAAATATTCTCCATACATGAGGTAGCCTAAAACTGCCATTGATCCATAAGTGACAGTGCTTGTAACGAAGCTGACAAGTAAGACCTGCAGAATACAGAAGATATGTCAATAACTTGGTTGTCAATTTGGTCCGCGTTTTGTTTTTTTATTGATACATAATGTTTTAGTTTTTTAGAGTTTTTGGGATATTGTTATATATAATTAATTAATTATATATATGAAAATATATATATAATTTTATTTTATAAAATAATTAATTATATATATGAAAAAATTAAAAAATATATATATAATTTTTATTTTTTATAAAATCAAAGTTGAAGCTATAATTTTATTTTTTTATAATATATATTTTTTTTAATTTTTATTGTTTTGATTTTATTTTTTGTATTTTTAATATTATTATAAACAAAAAAAATATACATATATATATATATATATGTATGTATGATTACCTGACAAATGTCAGGTCATGATGGGAAAAAGCAAGAAATCAAGGCGGGAGATGAACAACAAAACAATTTGTTCAAGCGGGAAAGACGCGGCGGGAGATTTTTTACTGTAGCTGGGAGTACGCACATCCAGAGTAATACTAGTATGTTTTGGCTATTGTTTTGCTGAAAAATTTGAAAATACTGAAATTTAAAACGAAATAAAAATATGTTGTTTTGTTTTTTTTAACTAGTATATAATGTATTGGTCGTTTCTACCGAAACAAAACGGTATTAATAGCTATGCACAATGCTCTTGCAAATTTGGATTGAAATGATATCGCTAGCATAGCTGCCTTATATAAAGTCTAAGTATTTTTTTATTATTGTGTTTTAAAAATATTTTTGAAAAAACATAAAATATATTTTTTTATTTTCTATATAAAATTAAATTTTTTTAGTATTTTTAGATAAATGTCAAAAATAATTTTTAAAAAATAATAAAAAGTATTATTTCGATCATTTTCTAAATAAAAATCAGTTTAAAAAGTAACGCAGACCACATTTTTAAACGGTCAGTAAAGAACCAGTTTCCGCAGACGTTCCTACCTTGGAGAATTGGCTTCTGTCTTTCATGGAATTGCACAACGTAGGGAAAACTGCATGACCACAGTAACAGAAAGTGAATAAGCTTAAAGTCGTAGGCAATCCTCCCCAATTCAAAAGCACACCGTCTTCATGGAACCCGACACCGTCAACTGCACCCACCCACAAAACACAACCAACCAGAATAATAGAAGCCGAAACCCCGCCAGCAGAAACATAGGCCAGCATGCCCAGACTCTTTAACCATGTTGTCGGCAAGATCACCAGGGCAGTGAGCAGAACAAAACCCGTTTTACCTCCGATATAAAGTCCGGCAACTTTGAAGCCTGCGTTCGGAAACAGCTTGTATAGATTGTCACCTTCCAGAATCAGAAACTCAACTGCTACCAAGTACAGCTCAAGATACATGAAGATGGATACTACAACTCTTCCTTTGTATCCGAAAGCTTTCTCTCCTATGTCAGGGTAACTTCTGATGAGTGGGTCCGAATCCATACAGCGTTTTAGAAGTAACCCTGTATACCAACATAGAGCCGCCACTAGAAAAAGCAGTATCAGGCTCAGCCATCCTCCTTGAGAAAGTGCGTAGGGAATTGAGAGTATCCCAACACCTGCAAAAAAGAACAGTAATTAAATGTATCATTATTGGTCAAACCACTGTCCTGATTACCTCTACGAACTCTATAATTACTATATATGACACAGAAAATGATTTGCTTTCGATTCATTTAAAAAGAATAGATGAATGTTACATAGAAAACACAAGTACAGTGCAACTAATATATATAGGAAAGTCTCCTGTCTATCTTTTATAATGTTTTATTTACAGCAAAGAGATCAAGAAATGGCGAGACCTGATAAAGCGTTGAGTCCATTAAAACAAGTTTTAAGAAAGGTGGTGCCCCTGCGTGGCTCCTCAGGTTGTGGGAGCTGGTTATGGCTCTCCACCTCCTTAGCTTTTAGGCACTCCATCTTCTTCTGCCCACTACTCGAAATACTGGCATATATATATATTTATACATGAAGTGGGAGATGCTTAATTGTATTATTAATCAGTGGCATGGTATCTTTTTATATTACTTTAAAGTAATCAAACTTGCTTGGTCTAAAATAAGAGATAGTGAGGGTGAGTAGATAGTCATTCCCTCCACGGCATTTTGTGACCATTACTATTCATCTTTCAAAAGCAATGCCACTCACATGTCGCCCACCAATGTACCTCCTCTTTACGGTTTCTTCAACAATGGAGACGGAGAGTCGTCATGCTTTCCGCCCCTGCATTATACACTCACAATAACTTATTTTGTGAGAACTATGCTGCTATAATAATTTTAAAAATAATTAGAGTAGTACGTACGTAGCTGCAAAGTTGTGCAGTGATCTATTGTATCAGCAAAATTTTAGCTGCATTGCCTTTTGTAAGCCATTTTTATAAAAATAATTGAAAATGACAGAAAGAGAAGGGGAAAGAAGGATGAATATTCCATCAAAATTTTAAAGAACTGAAATAAAAATAGAGCACCGAATAATAAATTAGCCTCCACTTTCACAAACTTTCGGGTCTACAGCATTCTGTGTTTCAAATACTCCATTAACTACTAGCAAATAACTTCTAAACACTGAATCTCTTACATGTGTTTTTGCTACTTTTGCCCTCTCACAACTTTGATTGCTACCTGATCGATATTGGCAAAAACAAAATTCATCAGTTTACGACTATAAATAAATAAATAAAAAAGAAGTCTGGCACTCACTTCCTTGCTGTGATATGTAAACCTTGATAGGAAATATCTAATGGGATATTAAGAGGATAAAAGTGTTAGAGAATAATATAATTATATTATGGTCATGATTCTTAACAAAAAGAAAAAATGTATTTTCCAAAGAAATCAACAAGTACGGAAAATTAAGTATTTATTACCTCTTTGCCTGTCATCTTCTTCTTTTGATGGTATTGGTGGATTCAATCATATATTCGTAGAGTACTATTAGCAGAGAGTATTATCTCGTTAATTAGGCTTCAGTATATTATATTACCTGTACGGAAGAGAAAGAAAAAGTAAACTGGGCATTTTTTTAATCTTCCAGTGACAAGACTCGTTAATGCATGCACTGTTTATAGGTATTTCTAAGTTATATTGCTATCCGAGTGAGAACCCACTTCTTCCAATCACCTCTGTCAAACAGGTTCAAGATCGCATGAAGAAAATAATCGACAGACATGTTGTGAGGTTGTGGGTTTTTTTGCTTTTCTTCTTCTTTTTTTACTCTAAATAGCAGATTTTGTGCACGACAAAAACAACAATTGCTAGAACTTTAAGTTGAACACTGAAGTGGTCTATAGAATTTACAATGATGATCATCATCGCCCTGCTTATAAAACGAGCCGAACTTGCGAAATTTCAAACGCAGCCACCGAACAGAGAATTACGTGTTTTTTTCTATCTTTTCTAGAATAATATAATTTGAACTCCAGAACTTGCCCAGCTCTCTTGTTTTATGCTTTGCAGCTGAATTTTCTCTAACCTGATCCTCGTGATATGACTTCAGACATATACTCGTAATCACGGTCCATTTACATAGTTAGATTGGATGTCAAGAACCTAAATTCTTATTTTATCAGCAGATAAAGAAAAGGATAAGCAGCAGTTTAATACTTTAATCCTTTGACTTCACTTTCCGACAGATAAAGTGAAATATATAAAGAAAAAAATATTTATTTTTATTTTTAAAAATTATTTTTAATAATAATATAAATGAAATTTCACCGATCAACTTAAATTTTTAAATAAAATAATTACTCGAAACAAAACACACTACCTGTTAGGCAATCCTTCTAATTGTGTCTGGTAACGGATGGTTTAATACCATTAACTACCAGTATAATACTGACAATTATTACATTATTATTAATTTATTTTTAGATAAAATAATTTCTCAAAATAAAAAACACTACCAACTAGCAAGCATTTAGCCACCATGTCTTAAAGTGTCACAAATCTCTAGCCAACATGTGTGAAAGTGTCACAAATCTCATCCATCCTCCGCGTCAGTCAAACCACTAAATCCATATAAAAAAGATCAAAAGATGGAAGCCATAACCATTACTACAGCTCCTTGCTTTACTGAAGCCAAATTATCAGCCACTACGGCAGCTGAATCGGATAAGACATGACATATTGGCTATATATAACCATGTCTGCCTCTGACTGAATATGATTAGGGCAGTAGCCCTGCTAAATTATTGATCCACCTGCGAATCACAAAGCTGGTGACGTAATAAAGAATCATTATCCTGTTTGACTGGAGAAAGAAAAGGCAGCTAGACTGCATTACTGGAGGTGTAGTCTGTATCAGTGCACTAAAACAAAGGAACACAATATCAACATGCGATCTTGGTGCGGATCTGATTTACAGCACTTTCTGTCAATTGATGCAGCAAAGCAATGGTCTCATTAATTTCTGACCAGTAGAATTGCTTCTTCTGCTACCACCGGAAAACGCAACTGGAACTGATTGGTTGCCAGAGTGCTACACAGTTTTGATTTGTCTTCTCCAGCTTTAATTGATTCCCTCCCTCAGAGAAAGGAATGGAGCTCATAAACCTTTCGTTCTTTGCCCAATCTTGGAAAAAAAAAGGGAAGGAAGAAAAATAATCCAGGGATTAAAGAGCGCGACAAATCTTTTTGTGAGAAAAGCAAGCCTTTCAATTTTAGGGCATGCAGTTTGTAAAAAGTCTTCTCGATTGTTGTTTGGAAAATGCTGGGTTGATTTTATTCGTTTTAACTGAGTCTGAGTTTGGAATTTGGAAGGGCTAGCTCATTTTCATCCGTTGTAGTGTCCGAGGGTGTTGGACGACATTGACTCTAGGAGAACCAGTGACTGGATAGATAGGACCCTGAAAGTCAAAATAATATTTTGCCGACATCGCCACGTGGCTTAAAAACTTACACTGTAGGCAATGGGCACGGACAGAACAAATCAAACACTGTACCAGAATCTCGATGCATCGAAGGAAGAAAAAGAAATCCATCTGATTTAGCAATTTTTCCCACGACATTACTATTTCCATGAACATCTTCGTGCATTTTCCCTCGTTCAATAATAAATGAATTTGCTTTTCTTTTCCCACTTTATCATTTAGAAGTCCAATATCAAGGATTTGTGAGAAAAATATGCAAACGCGCAAAAAAGTGTTTTTGGAATAATTGGACAAAAATTTCTTATTGATAACTTATTTGTCTGTTGAATCAGAGTGTTTTGGATAAATTAATCGTTTCATAGTATATATAAGTGACACCAGGTTTTAAATGAAGTGCCTTCACAGCGGTTAAACCGGTGTTTGATCAAAATTCTTTTTTTTATTATTATAAATGAAATTTTTTTGATGTTCTTAAATTATTTTGATATGCTGATATCAAAAAATAATTTTTAAACATAAAAAAATCATTTTAATGTATTTCTAAACGAAAAATACTTTTAGAAGGAACCGCAACCACATTTCCAGACATCCTAGAAATAAATAAAAAATGCACATGATGATGGCATGAAAATCAAGGCGTTTTTTTATTAAAAAAATTAAAAAATTAATTAAGTTAAATGAAAAACTATTCTTGATAAAATAGTCTTGTTTTATTTCCTTTTATCTATAGATAAATACATTTAAATCATGAGCACGCATGTTATAGTGTACATCCTACTAAAAAACATAGTAAAAATAATAATATAAATGATTTGTTTATGCTAGTAAACTCTATTTTCTAGAAAAACATATCATGTCAGTTTAAGCAAGTAAAATTCTAGTTGTTCTAATTACAAGATATACATGCTTTGACTCTAACTTGAAATTTACTACGCAAATCATGTGTTTTTTTTCCTTGGAAACTAAGAATGATTTATTTGATTCCTAGAAAAACTCAGCTCATTATTAAAATTAAAATAATCATGTTGATTAAAAAAACGAAAAATTTTATTTGCCATTCATTTCTATGTAAATATATATTAAACTAATCCCTAGTACAACATGCGAGTACTTTTTTTAACTCTAAAATTAAAAAAGAGAGGTCCAACCAGCCCACAACCCGAACCCAAAAGACTTAAGAAATCCGAACCGCACAAATCTCTTACTCTTCCCTTTTAAAAATCCCCCGTCAACGCGTCTCGCCGTCATCATAAAAATTCCATCGCCACCTGAGTGCCCGAAATACATACCCAGACCCGAATTTCAGAGAGATAGAGAGCGGGGGGGTCTGTTAGCCCTCTCCCTCTCCTATCCATCCGAAACCCTAAAAATCTCACATTCCCTTCAAATGCTATTTCCTTCTATTTGATGCGACGCCCGCATGCCCGCAACCTGGTCGAGTCAAATACCACCAGCCAGCAAAAAATGGATCCTTCTATCAAACTTCACAGCCGAACCATCTCACCCCGATCCACCAAATTCAAACACACCAAACCGAAACTAGCTATTTTAACAACGCTAATCGCTCTCTTATCTTGTTATTACCTCTTTAAATCGAAAACACAATCGCATTCTAAAAGGTACAGTATCATAATCGACGGAGGGAGTACGGGTAGCCGGATCCATGTATTCGGGTACCGGATTGAGAGTGGAGGGAAAGTTGTGTTTGATCTTGAAGAAGGAGTAATGAAGGTGAGCCCAGGGTTATCGGCTTACGCGGAGGATCCGGAAGGTGCAGGTGGGTCAGTGAAGGAACTGGTGGAGTTTGGGAAAGGGAGAGTGCCTAGAGAATTGTGGGGGGAGACTGAGGTTAGGTTAATGGCGACTGCCGGAATGCGGTTGCTTGATTCGGAGGTTCAAGATCGGATTTTGGATGTGTGTAGACGGGTTTTGATGAAGTCTGGGTTTAAGTTTCAGGATAGTTGGGCTTCTGTTATTACTGGTACAAAATGATTATTTTATCTTATTTAATTGTTTATTGGTAATTGTTATAGAGAAGATTGACATTGGTTGCGATTACGCTTCTTTTTTCTCAATAGGGTCGGACGAGGGGTTGTATGCATGGGTTATTGCGAATCATGCGTTGGGTACTCTTGGTGGTGATCCTTTGAAAACTACTGGGATTATTGAACTTGGTGGAGCTTCTGCTCAGGTTTTTCTCTTTTTGTCTCAAATTTATAAATTTTTGCTTTTGGTGTTCTGTTGTGCCGATGAAAATTTATGAGCATACAGCAGGTGCATTGTCATTGTAACGAGAATTGAAGTTGGAAATGTGGAGTGGCCATTCAAGGGCAAAGTGTCATGTCTTGAATGGTCTTTGCCGCTTATGTTTTTGTTGAATTAGGCAAAATGTGTTAGAGTTGATTTGAATTTGAGATGTTCTAACAATGTACTTAGCGTTAGTTGCTGTGTTTCTAGGTTTAAAGGTTTGAGAGAAGATATTATCTTTTGTTACTTGTATCGGTTGGCTGTCAATGGTCAATGCAAAATATTTTTAGGAAGTCAATATTGCTCGAATTTCCTGTCTGTTTTTATGCTTTAAGCAATGCTAATTTATTTATTTTTATCCATTCCTGCTGTCTGATGCTTCTGTCGCAGGTGACTTTTGTTTCAACTGATCCAGTGCCTCCTGAGCTTTCACGTACTGTTGAGTTTGGGAATATTACTTATAATATCTATAGCCATAGCTTTCTTAATTTCGGACAGGTAAACTTTCTCTAGAATAATTATAATATATATAGCCATAGCTTTCATAATGGAAAAGGCTTGTTAAATCAAGGAAAATAGCTTGACTAGAAAACTGGGGAAAACAAGCTTAAATTAAAATTCTTAGCATCGTAACTTACATGTTTTTACAAGTGTTGTCTGCATGGGCTGTATTTTAATCTTTATCAATGCATCAACTGAATAAATTTGAAGATGTGAAACTCTTATAAAACTTTTCATGTAGCAGCTGCCTGGTTTTGATTTCACTTATCTACATTGCAAGAACTTTGAAGTTTAGTTATTGATTTCTTCTTGGATGCCGAGAAAAAAATAACTATTAGAAGCTTGTAACTTTTTAATTTTGCAGAATGCTGCATTTGAAGCATTGAGGGAATCACTTGTCTCAGGAAACCATCATCCGGGTAAGTACGCCGTGTCTTTTATTTGTAAGTGCTTAAATCTGAATTAAATGCAATCTAAGAACTTTTTCTTATGAATCAATTTAAAAGCTCTATTAGACTAATACACACTTGACCAATTATTGGGAGCAACAATAAGACCAGATAAATTATATATCCATGATTGATGTGTGTTGGATTAATATTTTTCACATTAATTTCAGATAAATAGATTATTAAGTCATCCAAGCCAACTTTATTTCTCCCAACAGATATATTATAAGTCATATTTTATTTGCACAAAATGTCACATTAATCTCTAAAAACAACATGAAAAATTTATACACAGTCAATTAAAAAAAATGAAAACATACATCAGTTAGCTAGCTACCTGTATGTTCCACACATTCTAAATTCTCATTTGTTGATAATTCTTTATTTATGGATATAAAGTTTTTTAGCTTAGTAGTATTATGCTCAATGATTAGCATAAAAAATGAATATTATTTTAACATGTTTATTTGAGTTTCATTTTTATTATTCGTAAAGAAGAAAACTACAGTACACTATTGCATTGATGCATGCATGTTTACTGGGTTATGTGTAAGGATTGTTAAAGTTACAGTCTTTTTTTTCTGTTTGATTTTAATTATAGGATCTTTGATTGGTTTGGGTTGGTCAGTTTGCACTAGTTCATTATGCATAATGGATTTAGAAATGGGATATATTAACACAATTTCTTGTATTTCCTCAATTTCGCAGCTGCTGAATCTCTTGGTAAGGGAATATCTGTGGATCCTTGTACTCCCAAGGGATATTCACATGTTGTGGAGTCTTTGACTGAAAAGAACAGGTTTGTATCGACTCTTCATTCTAAGGGCAACTTCTCCAAGTGCAGATCAGCTGCACTAACATTGTTACAAAAGGGAAGAGGTATGAGATTCTGTCAGTAGAATTATAGTGACATTTTGTGCTTTTGGCTCTTTTAGCTGCTTTATTGTCTGGATGCAGAGATATGCTCCTATCAGCATTGCCAAATAGGATCAATATTCATACCTAAGCTTCGGGGGAAGTTCCTGGCCATGGAAAATTTCTTTTATACATCAAAGGTTTTACAACTCCCTACCCCCTCCTTTTTTTTGTTTTACATTAGTATTTTTTTTCATGGTTTGCATTCTTTGTTGGAGAAACACCAGTGAAGGCTTGCCTATGATGTTCCGATTTTGGTTGTGTCCAGCATGCTTAAATTATGCTCTGATCATATGTCTTCAAGTCCTTTCTTATTTGTCAACTGTCCTATTTGATTGATTAGTTCTTTGGACTGGGTCAAAGGGCATTTCTTTCCAATCTTATGATAGCTGGAGAACACTTTTGTGGAGAGGATTGGTCCGCTTTGAAAAAGAAACACCAGTCGTTCAAGGATGAAGATTTGGTGCACTATTGCTTCTCTTCGGCATATATTGTTGCCCTACTTCATGACAGCCTTGGCATTGCAGTCGATGACCCTAGGTAATTCTCTCCCAACACTTTCAAAGAGTATTTTCTTTGAATACGGGAATATATGCTTCTTAGATTGCCAAATCATTTAATTAGTCTGTCAATCGAAACTGCTCATGTTTCTACATAAAGTTAGTCTTTGCAAAGGAGTCTTTCTCTTTGAGCATGAGTTGAATGCACTTCCTCGCATCCCAATTGTATTTTTTTTTAATCTTTCTTTCAATAATTTAAATCATATTGACCAGCCCTGTCCATCTGCAGAATTGAATTTGCCAATCAGGTTGGTAATATCCCACTTGATTGGGCACTGGGAGCTTTTATCTTGCACACCAATGCAGCCTTGGATATGGATCACTCTGACTGGATTGCAACTATTATTAGTGATGACTCGCCCACACTACTCTCTCTAATTGGCTTCGCCATATTAATAATGTTTATAGCATGGTCTATATCGAAGTGGAGGAAACCCCAGTTGAAGACAGTTTATGATCTAGAGAAGGGACGGTATATAGTAACTCGAGTTGGAAAAAGTTGATAGCATGATGCAATTGCATCTTCATGGCTTGGTAGATCAGGTGGAAGCTTGTATAAATTACAATAAGCATCGTTTGATTCTCTACAATTCCTATTTCACTGTACAGTCACCCACTCTTATAGCTTACCACCATATCGGGAAAGCATCTATTATGCGGGGATCCAAAAATTGCAGTGTAACTAGTGAAAGAACAGCAATATAGGATAGAAGATTAGCTTCTGATTTGAATCTAGCGGGAATATAAATCCTGAATATTTTTTTTTTACCAAGTGCTTCCTTGTTGCCTAAACTAAAAAAATATGAACTATTTGAGATGGGGGAGTTCTGTAAATCGATTCCCGACACTGTTCAATGTGTTGTATCAAGACGAGTTACTTCATATCTATTCACTTCATTTTACCATATCCATGTGCATGCGTTTTGACTCTATTTCCATTTTCAAGGTTTTTTTCTTGCACGCGGAGGATGAATGAGACGTTGAAGTGAGGAAATATGTTTAGCTATTTCTGGTATTTGGATGGTTGAATATGTCGTGCCGTCAAGGAACGTGCAGCCTCGTCCTGACGCTAGAAATTGGCGAGCCACGAAGAATGGTGTCCGCTGGCATCGTTGGAGCCAAAAAAATGGGAGGCTGAATCCACAAATCTTTCCAAATTCGGCGTCTGAACACGATCCAGATTTACCACACGAATATTGGAACTTGTCCTCAAACAGAGAGCAGCGTCCGCTAATGAAAAACCCTAGAACTCCATTAAAGAATTAAGAAGAAGATGAGCGGTTTACGGTGAAGGAATAATAGGGAACAAGAACAGTGCTCTAACAACGTATCATCAAACCAGAAAATATTATAATGCCGCAGTTATAATCCCTTGATATTTTTTAGAAGAAAAGAAAGAAGAGAGGCGGGTGAAGCCGCGACTCTGTTAACCTTAAATCATTCTCTTAATTACATGATTTAGAGATTTAACCAGATAGCATTGAAATAACACGCATCAGTTATAGCCCTTGCCTACGAGCATGGCACTTCGGACGATTAAGCTTCACAGAATTCTCAAAATCTGACTCTTCCTTAAATTCGAATGATATAGATCGAGGCATGAATACTAGGAATAGCTCCAAAATGAAGACCTAATTTATGCTGAGATTGAATGGCTCACGACCGATCTGGGTGGGAATATAAGGGAAAGAGACGAGGATAAATAAAATTTAATTGTCTTGTGGCAATCTATTAAGTATTTTTCCTCTTGATAGATTAAGGAAAAGGCATTATTATGCGATCGTAACACAGATAGAGAGATTGCTGTTCATGGATTTTCATTTATCTTGATACTGATTGTTACAGGCACCAAGCCAGATAGATGCATGAAGTACTGCCATGAACACAATCCATTAATGATGCTAGCTTAAAATCTGATGTAACATCCTCAGATACACCCGTCACACAAGATGTTACAATTAGATAAATCAAACAGAGAGAGAGAGAGAGAGATCGATGTTCATGGCAATTCACCATCTAAATGCAATTAATTCTTCTAATTTGAGCTGTTTCGTTATTTTTATTGAATGAGAAAATTAAAATGTCAATTTGTGGTGATGAGTATGCTTACGTTTTACAATTTGAATTGAATTGCTGGCGAGCCTGTGCAAAGACTTTAATTCATCGTGTACCAATTCACGACTGTGGCAAAGACCCTATTGCTGTCAGCATTTGTGACAATTCCTGTGATGTTAGCCATGTTCTTCAACATCCATTTTTCTTTTTTTTAGCTCGTTGATTTCAAAATCAAAACATGGCGTGTGGCGACAGAATATCCTCATAGGACTTGCGTTCATTGTTCATTTCCAGATTAAAAAAAGAAGGAAATTAAAAGCTTTAACCCCCCAGATAAATAGATAAAAACCCTGGTTAAATCTTAAGATAAATGGACGGAAAATGAATATGAAAATGTCAGAAACATCGCCCATGAACGCCATATCTGCTTAATTAATTTTACTGTTAGACAAGACAGACAGGCCACTCTTTGGTCTTAGCAGCGTTCGTTGGGCTTCGAAGCCACGTCGTCATTGCTACTAGCACTTGTCACCCACCAAGAAGATGAGAAATTCCCATCGACGACTTGTTTTGTTTTTTTATTTATTTATTAAAAGAAAGACAGGAAACTTCTGGCCGAGTTGGGTCGGCGTGCTCTAACTTGCTGGGTGGCTAGCATTCCAGCTGGGGAAGAAAAAAGAAAGAGAAAGGTGCACGGCGTCATGGTGGGGCATTTTGACAAGTTCTCCGTAACTGTATAATTTGGTCGGGCAAATTATATGCGTATCACTGTCATTGATAAAGAGAGAGAAGCATTATAATGGCAGCACCATCATCATCCACATGCCATGTGTAAGCTTGACATGATTACTTTGCTTTAAAACACAGTCCGAATCAATAAATATAAAATCCTATTTCCGAGCAAAACGTTGACGTTTCACAGCTTCCTGTGAGAAATCTCTTTAACAGGAAAGAGAGTTGGAGGCGATCGAGAGAAAAGGGATGCATGGGTGGGTCAGTTTCGGAGGGTATTACTGTAATTGAAGTGATATGGGTGGTGGTTAAATGCAAAGTGCCTGTTTTGTTATATATATATATTTAATTTAATAAAAGAAATTTAAAGAAAATAAGGGTGCTGAAGAATAACCTCTCGGTTCTACCCCTGACCCCTTCCAAGACGGGAATGGAAACAAGGTGGTAGCCGTTTCGGAAAAATATTAGATAACGCGTTTTCTTACTTTTCTCTCTGACCTCGCCTGTTTCCTGGCTTAAATATACAAACAAATCCTATGTAACACGCCCATATCGCTTCAAATAAAAGAAATATATATATATAAAAAAACACTGGTAAGCCAACTATATATATATATATATATATATATATAAATCACAATCTTTTTTTGTTTTTGTTCTCTATAGATTTCTCAGCCAGATCCTTCGATCCGCTGGTTTTAAGCGTTATTCTAGGGTTTCAAATAAGCTTGTTTGTTCTTTTCCTTTTCTGTTTTTGTTTTGGTTTGAAGAGGAGAAACGAAATTAGGGATTGCAAATGAGTGATCACGTGGTGTTGGATGTTGACCGACTCATAAAGCCGCCGGTGACCGAGGAGTCTGTTCAGGCGATCGTTAAGGAAGCCGACGCCGGGCCCTCGTGCTCGAGGGAAAATGAAGGAACCGATGGTCGAGTTTCGGGGGAGGAGGGGGAGGAGGAGCCGTTGATTCAGGGGGCCGAGTGTCGCATTTGCCAGGAGGAGGATTCCGTTAGCAATTTGGAGACTCCTTGTGCTTGCAGCGGTAGCCTCAAGGTATAACAATTGCTGACAGATTTTATTTCTTATCAAGATCTTTCTAAAGATTTTAAATATTATGAAATTGAGGGTTTTTGGTCAAAGGAAAAGGTGGATCTTTCCTTGATGTTTAGAGAGGTCAACAATTTATTACTCATTTTGTGCTCTTTAAAGTTGGGTTTTCGTTGTCATCGAATTCAGGACAGGCCACCCAGTGCCCGTGTATAATAGCTGTAGCTTGTTGGGTCAGAGCATGATTTTTTGATCATTTGTCTAGTGTTTTTACACTTGTTAAGACATCGTTTGACATTTCATCATGTTTGCACTGTAAATTTTATTTATCTTGTTCGAGAATTTGTTGTTTCGGAAGGTCGTATTAGTTGGTTTGTCCTGATGATTGTGCCTATGAGATGCATTTTAGATAATCTGAATAAAAGGTCCTGTCTTTCCATCTTGTCCCTTTTTATTAAATGGCATCGGGTACTAGGACCCTTTAGATTGATGTTAGTCTTCGCTATAAACTTTTTTATGTATGTGATGATGGCTGCAATTTCTTTTATCCAGTATGCCCATAGGAAGTGCGTCCAGCACTGGTGCAATGAGAAGGGTGATATCACCTGTGAGATATGCCATCAGGTATGCTCTCTTAATATTGTTTTCTAGCTGTTCTTTGCACTGCGGGATGCATGCTTGGTTCCTTATTGATTTGTACAGCATCACTTAATGAATGTACATGCATTTTTAACATGAAAACATGAGAAGAAATATATGGATTTCACTTTCTAATAGCAAAGCAGCGGGAAGCTGCAATGATCAAATTTTGACTAAATAAACACCCAAGAAGCCTACCAGTGGTGTTGGAGACTCTTGGGTTTCATTGTGTTATATCAGGCTTAGTCGATCAAGGGAGGGTGTGGTTGTGTATATGGAAAATTAATGTAGGTTTCTATAACTTTGGTGGGATATTTTTGGATTTTGTGGAACTGGGTGAAAGAATGTGGGAAGAATGCTGTCTGAAATTTTCAGAGGATTTTTGGGTTAAACCTTAATTTTTGATTTATTGGATAATTGTCTGCAGTTTTGTTTTTTTGTATTATTTATTTCTTATGTAGTTCAATTCAATGAGCCTGTAGTTTGGCTTATTGTTAGGATATAAATTTGTAATCGTGGCACATAGTGATCTACAATCTTCTGTCTTATTTAATAACAACAAGTTGACAAATGAATGGCCACCAGATGCACAATATATTATTAGCTTCTTGTGGATGTTACTAACCTATTCACATTAAGTAGATTGCTTCTGAGCACCCTTTGTGAGATCTAGAGAAACAAGCACTCAACAAGACTGCCACACTAGTTAGATGTAATAGTGGACTGCATTTTGATTTCTGCAAATATCATGTGGGTCTACTACCCTCCTGGAAAATTCTTAACTGGCATAAATTTCCAATTAATAACATTATACGTGATAATCTTGCTAATTTTTCATCTTTGATGTATATAGCCTTACCAACCTGGTTACACCGCGCCACCTCGTCCACCACACTCTGAAGATACTGCTATTGATTTTGGGTATGTTTAAAATCTCTTGTATGTTTGTTGTCTGTACCAAGTTATCGCTAGTTTTTTTCCTTTGCTCTAGGATCGTCGGGTTTTTTTTTCTTACCTCTTGCAGACTAGCTGATGTGCTTCAAAACAACTTTCATGCCGTTTACTTATCAATGATGCATTTTGCATTATCATGCCTTATTTTGACATTCTAACCATGATCATTTTTGCAGTGGAGGCTGGACAATCTCTGGCACCCAACTAGATTTGCGTGATCCTCGCTTATTGGCAATTGCAGAGGCTGAGCGCCATTTTATAGAAGCAGAGTATGATGACTATGCTACTTCAAATGCTGGTGGTGCTGCATTTTGCCGTTCAGTTGCTCTTATTGTAAGCCCTTAAATTATAAATTCCTCCAATAGCATTCACAGGAGTCTAAAATTTTATGGTTCCATGTGAGAATTTTATTTGGAATCCTTTGTGAATTGGTACAATCGATCAACTGTTATATGAAGTAAGGATATTTTCCCTTTGCCCTTAATATTGAAGTGTTTGTTTGCAAACAAGTGATTATATTTTTCTCAATACCTGGAGAGTACTAGCAATATAAAGAAACCCAATTAAACCAAACTTTGGAGGTCTGAGCAAACCTCCATCAAGATCATGTGGAAGCTGCTTGAGCATACCACCTGGGTGTCCATGCTGGCTGTTACTTGCATCTGCTATTTCTCTTGTTAATGCCTTCTTATTTAAGCTCTCATTTTTCTTTGATTATCTACACAATTGAAATTTGGTTTGAATCCCAAATTCACTTACATTGCAGTTGATGGCCCTCCTGCTCTTGCGGCATGCATTGACTCTCACAGATTCTGATGCTGATGATGACGTGTCTACATTTTTTTCTGTAAGTGGAATTGATATTTCCATCTATTCTATGATAATGATGATCATCATTTCTTCTTTGTTAAGTGTTTATTTGATTTTACGCATTCGCCTATTTAATGAACCAGTTGATCACCTGCAGCTTTTCCTGCTTCGGGCAGCTGGTTTTCTTCTGCCCTGTTACATCATGGCTTGGGCCATCAGCATCTTGCAACGTCGGAGGCAAAGACAGGTTGGTGCTCTTTCAGTTGTAGCCTGTTGTGCTGTATCTGTAACTTTTGCCCATGCTAACTTTTCACATAAATTGATGTTATATAAGAGTATATATTGAAGTTTGTACAATAACTTGTTTTAACAGGAGGCAGCAGCATTGGCTGCGACACAAGTTGCTTTTGTTCTACAATCAGGGCAACAGAGGGGTCTGCAGTTTACCATTGCACCAGGACCTGCTGTAACTCCTCTCCAGGAACCTGTTTGATATCACAAAAAAAAAGGTGAATGTGCAAAAGTATTGGATGGATGAAAGAGAGGGTCGTGAATAATATCATCCAGAAAAATGTTTAATGGCCTGTTTACAGGGCCAAAATGCTATCAATCAGTATCTGTCCTGTTTAAAAATGTGTATATGCATTACATTGTGACAAGACAAGTTCAAAGGAAGGTGCTGGATAATTAAATTTGCTGGAAAACATGAGCGCGGATGCCCCCGCCCTTGTATTTTGTACTTTATTTGAATTTATACACATTTTCTTGCGATGCTATTTTTTTCCCCTCCTGATTTGAGAGTATATCTCTGGTACTCTGAAACTGGTTTTATTTTCTACTGGTACGACGCAGCATTGGGAATACTTTGTTAATTTGACTGTATCAAGGGGGTGAAAGCTTCTTGCTCGAGTTCTTAGGAGAATCGTACTATGAAGATTAGGTTAGCCCCAGCCTTTTTGAAATACAAAGCAGCCAAAACAGGGACTGGAAATGGAGGATTCCATAGTTAATGTTAGCCCAAATGGAACAACTGGGCTAACTGGTAATAGAATGAAGTAATGAAATGATTCATGAGGACATAATTATCATAGTTGATGGAGAGGCTTTTTTATAAATAAAAAATAATGGAAGCCATGGTGGAAATTTTCCCTGGAAGATTGGCGTGCCAGATTAGAAATCATAATGTAGAGTAAGGGATGCAATTAACTGAATGGAACTCTTTGAAGTTCAGTTCGATGACGCACCTCTGCTCTTAAGATTTCGTGCTTACCTTTCAATTTGAACCGCGAGACCAGGAGGGCAGAATGCAGGAAAGATGGAGCTGGCCTCTGCCGGAGCTCACCCCATCTTCTCTTCACATGCCCATTGGTACTTCATCTTACAGACAAGCTGCGCCCTGTAAAGTGGAGGAGGGGATGCGCTAGGAATTGGCAGGTGGATGGCCAGATGAAGAAGACATGGCCGTTTAAAACAACTGTTCATAAAGCATCAAGAATATGTTCTCTCAGACTCCAGGCATGATTATAATTTATTAAAAACAAATTTAAAAGTAGAACAAGACAGCATCTCCCTTTTACTTGTGTTTCGGTAACATTCTGTTTGCAGCTCTCGCTTTTTGGCGTCCCTTTAGGAACAGATATTGCTTACGATCGGGTTCATCAAGAATCTTCCTCTGCTAAAGAAGCGATTAGCTGTTCCAAAGAATGATTCAGCCTGTAATGTGGCTTTTTGTCCTCAAAATTTCTTCGGAACTGGCTGAGAAAAAACAAATATGGAATCTCGAAGGATGCAGATTAACATCCGTATTGGTATATCTTATCAGGACCCAAACTTCGTTGATGATGCATGTTTTGGCTGGCCTAAGATGGCAACAGCAAAATATTTAACGAGTCCCCTGTTATGCTTCGATCCTAAAGCAAAATGGATGCTAGTTCAATGCCCCCCCATTGCGTATCTATTCCAGGTAGACAGATAACCTTTGTGGTTGTCATAATATCAAGTGTTATTCTGGTCCGTGGACTCGGTTTTTGTTCAAACTCATACATTTTAGATCGCAAACTAAGACCTTAAACACCTATAAGCAATTCCAGATAGGCACTAAATCTAAATCAACATGCGATTTAGTGCCCTTTTTGAAAATATTTTTTTAATAAGAAATGCATTAAAATAATATTTAAAAAAATTATTTTTGACATCAGCACGCACATGAATAATCTAAAAACATAATTTAAAATAAAAAATAAAATAAAAATTATTTTTTAAAAAACACAATGTAAAACACTCTCTTAATAGCTCTCTTGATAGAGTTAGGTGGTTTTCGAGACCGATCTGTGCTCTTGGAAGGTCAAGGAAACCTTCCGGTTGTAAGAATCTTAATAAATTCCGAACTCTGTGTCCTCCAATCCTATTCAAGACACTATCTATAACAATGCATGCACATATTAAAACAATGCATGCAATTATAGTTAAGGCCAAGTTATATGGAATTGTGATGTCATATAATTTATAGGAGGATTGGATGGTTATTTTTCTTCTTCTGTTGCATTACTTTCTAGCAGAACATATCACAAATATTATATAGAGTATAAGTAGGTATTCCACACTCAAATTTGCTTTAACTTTAACATAAACTGCTCTTCTATCGCCACTCTTGTGTGTCGACCCTGACATGACATTGGTGCTTAAATGGGGGGGAGGACCATGGAATATGGATTTGCAATCCATTGTTTTAGCATATAAATGAAAGTACTGCAGAAAAGCCCTGACTTTAAGACCAGTCTCGAGAATCTACAAAGCCACAATCCGTAGCATAGGGTTACACTTTAAGATTTAAATAAAACTTCCTTCTTTGTATTTAATATGTGTGTGTGTATAGCACCCATCCTTCCTTTGATTGCTAATGCTACTTGCTATCTTACACCAAAGGCGACATGGCCTATGAATTAAGATTGTAAACTCCACAAAAATAAAAAAGCACAGATTTTTTAAATAAGTACAGCCCGTACGACCCCAATCTAAGAAGAAGAAGGACCCACTTCTATTCTTTATATCCTCTCCTAATTGGCTAGGTTTGAATGAAAGAATTCTCCTGGTTGGCATTGATGAATCATCTTTATATATTCAAGTGTTTGCAGCCCGATTTATCTTCCGGCTCTATTCTTCAAGAAATATATTTCAAGCACAAAGTTTGGACTCAAACACCAAAATAAAGCAAGTCATGAAAACAAAATTTCCCTTTCATAATTTATTTTGTTTTAGGAATTGAAGCCTTCTATCCAACTCCCTTGTTGGAGAAAAAGTGGGGAAAGAAGATTATTCCATAAGCATTTGAACTTCGATGTATGCCATTTGACTGGACAGTGACACCCACAACGACACCACTTGACCATGAAAGCAAAAACAAATATTAGAAAATAGTGATAATACTTGCCCAAAATATTGCATCAGAACACGGTTCTTAAGTGCTCATGGTGGATGCCATTTCAGTCAGTGGATGAGAAAGCTCAAGTTTAGTGCAGATGTGGATGACTTAATCACTCGACTTTATGGTTAAACACATTAGTATTCTCGTATCCATCTCAACCAAACAAGACTTCCAAATGAATCCGCATATTGATCATGTGCACGGCACCACCCTCATGGAAGATAGGGAAGAATACAAAGCAGCAATCGATTTAACCATCCTAATTTAATTGGAAGATATAAAGCAAAGAATCAGCACATTAACAACACATTCAAGCTGGGGTTGTGTTGCTTGGACCATGATTAATCACCGTTGATAAGCCACCATAAATATTCACCAGCCATTATAATAAAGTACAAGAACATATGCTTTAGAATGTTCCTAGATGCATGTGATTTATATTATAACAGCAACAATAACAGTAAAGGAAAAGAGAATAAAGGAAAAGATGGTCTTCATAAATAAACGAGAAAAATTTACAAATTAATCCACAGAGAGGAAGGGAAAGAGGATGGCTTGAAGTTGGTCTTCGTTGAATCATTGAATGGGGGATGAAGTACTCGGTAACCCAAAGAAAAGAAGCATAAAGAAACACATTCAGCACAAGGAACCACGTACTGTTATTTTTGTTGCATAGGGAAGAGAGCTTGGAATTCTAAAGTGAGGAGGAGATCTTAGAATGGCATAAAGCAAGAGCTTGTTTCTTTTGGGGGCTCGGCTCTTCTATTCCTCATTTTCCACCCTCTTATTTGATTCTTTATACTTGCCACTGTATTAATCTACCGCTGGTTCTTGGTGGCCCCGTGGCTAATGTCTGCCAAGTCAGTCACCCCTGCTTAAAAAACAAAACTTCCCTTTTCTTAATATCAAAGCAATGATAATTTCCCAGAATACCCCAATACATAAAAGATCTTCATACCATTAGAATATTTATATTTGCAACAGCAAACCCTGTTATTCGTAGAAAGCTTGCGTCAAAGTATGCCCCAAAAGTACGTATTCAAGGCATCCACATAAGCTGAGACTCAAGCTGGAAAGACCATTGGCTAGGAATAAATATCAGTCCCCAGTGCATGTCCAAGTAAGCATGGTCGGATGATGAGGCCAGACAGTTAAAGGGTTCAAGAGAGTTGTAGGCCTGTTTCAATAGACAAAAGCAAAACAAATGATAGAGATGTGAGGGAACAAATGAAAAAAGATACTTGGCTTCTCAAGGGTATTGTTCCAACTCCTTTATTCATCAGATTCTTCCCTAACAGCCTTAATTTGTTTAGAATGCAGGCATATGATTTGAGTGAATCAAAAATCCCACTGGGTGTTCTGGGGCCCTCCCTGCTTTTTTGCTTTAAAGCGCCCTCCAAATCCAACAAGGGATAAATAACAGACCTATATCCACAGGAATGGAGCATACCATAGAAAACTCACATTCTAAGACCTCTTCATCATCTCAGTACTCTAAACATAAACAACACACTTCTGCTCTCGTTGTTTGTTCAAAGCAGAAACAATGGTTTTTTGTGCTCATAGAGTGTTTATCCTTATTATATGTATTGGATTCATAGCAGTTCAACCTGATGAAGTTTATGGCTTGACGAGTGTAGAGCTAGTCCTCAGACACAACCAAAAAGATCGAGGGACAGTGCCACAAAATCAACGTGTTCTTAAGGATGTTGATATGCAGGGAATGGACATAAAGAAATCAGCGCATGCAAGCAAGACATTTGATCGAAGTCAATCAAGCAAAAGAGGAGTACGGAGAGGATCAGATCCTATCCACAACAGGTCCTGATATATTTGAATTGTTTCTTCAAACAGAGGCAGAAAGAGCAAGCCAACAGCTAAAGAAAAAGAATAGCTTCTAGCAACGCAGAGAAAACTAGACAGTGGTGGATTTGCATTTTGAAGAGCTCTAAAGAGGATGGGTTGATATTGGTTTAGCGTTTTCTTTTATTTTAAGAGTTTTTTTTTAATATAGAGAGATGTGAATAGAAAAGCCGGTAGAGAAAAATGTTCGCAGAGCCAGTATCATCTCTGTGCCACAAGTTGAGATCATAATTCAACCGCCAATGAACAAGGAATGGATTGTGGTATGGCTCCCAGAAAGGAAAAGACAGTTTTTTCTTCTCCCCTCCATCTTTCTATGAAATTTGCGTCTGTTTGCTTTGCTATTTGCTTACCTGTAGACTATAGTAATATTCCTTCATTAACAAAGTTTGTTTAACATACTGAGAGTAAAAATTCTTTGATTGATTCAAACTCAACCCTTGACATGCCTTCATCCAGAACACCAACAACTCCACAACAAAGGTAAAACACTAATTAAATAAACTTCCTACCCAAGTCATACAGGAACTAGAAGCCTCAAAACTAATTTTATGTAAATTTATGAAGTAGACCGGCAGGTTTTCTTTGTGTTTTATTAAGAGCTACTATGAAACTCCACGCCTTGTTTCATGTGACATAAACAGGGCAGATCCTATATCTACCAATAGAAGTCATATCAATATGGGCATACAACATGATCACTGTTATGACCAAGGATGCACTTTACAAGGTAGATAATATTTATGATGCAGCTATTAATCTGATAAAACTAAGTAAACAACAAGTTAAGCATATCTAAAGAGACACTTATCGGTTGGACCATGGACCATCCCAACTATCTATCATAGACTCTGTAGAATTTCAATTATCTTTCTCACTTCAGGTTCGGGGTCGAATATTACACCATACATTTGGACTTCCACCTAAATATCATTGAAACCACATTTAAATTCTACAGGATTATGAGCAGCAAAATAGATATTCCAATAGAATTCAGTTTCCTTTACTACCATAGAACAGGGGCTCATCATGGTATGGTCTGAGCAAATTTGAGGGGATTAGTGGATTACATTGGTTGATCTGACAAAGCTTTTTTAAAATCCAGTGCACATACTTTGGTTCTCCAACAAAGTAAAATTATTGGTGACATCATTGCATTTCCTCAATAAAAATGACCAGGAACGAGACAGTGGATTAACTTAGGGAAAGACGTATCTTTAGAATTATTTAAGGAACTTGTTCTGAAGCATATTTACAGAAAGCGAGGCATTGGGATTGACGCAGAGAATAAGAAAGATAAGATATTATACTAAAAGTTGAGGAGGCAGGATGTGGTTTCTCAGCAGCATTATTAAATCCAAACTAACCTATTTCCACTCTAACCTTCTTTTCTGGGACAGCATCGCATCATAACACTATGACCATGCAGGCTTAGAAAATCGGCGACCAATACAAAAGGGCAATTCTACCCTGCAGGCTGCTTACACTTACTGATTTCAAAGGCCTGTGGCAATCTTAAATGATCTGTCCATTTCGAAAAGCAATTAACAAGTTTGTTTACACGAATTTGAAGTATTCAATCAACACATACATTTAAGTGATAGCAAGCAAAATGAAAGAGCAAAACTGAGTGCAAAACTTCCCTTTCATATAAAACATAGAGATTTGTACAAAGCAAGTTCACCCCAAGAAAAAACATTGCCTATCAAATAACATATAGCTGAAAACCATTCAAGCTGCCATTTTTTATTTTTTTTGAAAGAACAGCAAGCAGGTGAATCAAACTAAAACAAGTTAAACCCATTTATCAAAACATAAAAATAACCATACCCAGAATGTGAATTCATTCAAATATCAGACCTTTTCACTTCAATTTGCAAACTTCAAACGAGTACAGTCCTGATCTTGAACGTGGAGTAATTCTCGATCACCAGAAAATGCTCTTCGATCTTTGACTGTATTTTCCAAAAACAATCTACGCCGTTGAAGTTGTTGACCACGACGTAGATTCCATTCGGGGAGGGTGATGCATTTTGGGCATTTGTTTTAGGCAGAAAGAAAGAAGAAGATAATGGATTGGATCCTGAAACGGCAAAGTTTACCGGGTATTGCCCAATTTAAAGAAAAATGGGCTTTAGGCCGACACAGGTGGTGCTTTAAGCAAACAAAACTCAATGGGCTCTGTGGGTCTGTCCTTGTTAAGGGCACAGCCGCACAAGAACCAGATTCTCACATTAGACACAAATTTAGCGTCCATTAAAGGGGAAATTTTTGTCAGGGAAGAGAAATGACAGGTGATTTGAATGGAAGTGGAATTAGTTTAGTGGTAATTTGAAAAACCCTTTCTCTTTTGTCATCTTATCCTCCCATGACATACATTAAAATGCTTGTGGGTGGATACTTGTCCACCCATAACAAGTTGAAAAACTCAGCCCGTGACATGTTTATCTCCCCCTGTTTTGTCGGTCTGTGTCTGGTGGGGCCCTCAAGTAAAGGGAAGGAGACCATGGAATATGGTTTCGCTTGTGGATGAATGGCAGGAGCAGAGCTTTCATTTCAATATAGAAATGAGGGCAGAAGCAGGTTTGCATTTTTGGGCAATTTGAGTCCCCGGAAAACTCTTACCGGCATGACATTTCTTCCCTTGTGCCCTCGAAATCTTTAACTATTGGTCAATCATTATTTGAAAATGTGGTACAATATGTTTTTTTTAGTATTTTTTTCGAGAAAATATATAAAATAATTACTTGTCCAAGTAATCGAAACGATACGAGGGGAAAAAATAATTTTGAGTCAAATATTCATCCGATTTTTTTTGGATCAAGTTCCGTCGATATCCATCTGCAGCTAACATATAAAAAACAAAAATCTTGCTGCTCTGGTGGATGATCAGCTAGTCATAGACGAGTCTAACAAGTCCACGAAACCTCGCTTTCTACCATTCAAAAATAATTACGGATGGTAATAACAAAGAAAACAATTATTTCAGTAATTATTTCATTGGTAAGAAAATAGAATTAAGAAGTTTATTCTCATGTAATTCAGATTCTGTGTTATTAATATAATACTTATTAGAAATTTACATCGTAATTAACTTTACAAATAGTATGTGATTAGTTGGGGGTGATAAAAGAAAAGGCATACATGTGTTGGGCTGCCTTTTCAGTTTCCAGAATTAATCTGAGGTCTTTCTTTGTTTGTAGCACAATGCGCATGCTTTCTTGAATGATGCCGTCATTGTCAGATAAAGTTTTTTCTAATCAATTAGGAGTTTTTCTTGACTCTTTGGTATCTAGGCCTAATCTTATGGGCTTAGGGTTTGAGGGGTGGCGTTGATAATTGATTGGGTTGCTGTTATGACGACTTTTGTCAACTTGTTCCAAATAAAGAGATCGCCGCCATCATCTCTCTTAAGCATGCTCGAAATCTTGCGTCTAATCAAACATCGAAGAGGGAATTGACGCCCATAAATTGTATTTATACTGAACAGAGTTTTCTCTCTTGGATTCTAATGAAGCGTGATCGGAGAACATTAACCCAGATGAGAGTATAATAAAAAGACAGGGTCACATCTTCACCTTCTGCGATCTGTCTGTATGATTTTTGTCTGGATATTATCATTACAATATCTCCCAGTTGCATGAATACTGTGTGTATTTAGTAATGTGTTGTTCTGTTTTAATAATATATAAAAATATTAATTTAATATTTTCCCTAAAAAAATTAAAAAACACCCCATGTAGCCAGTGATGGAAAGGGCTCGGCTGGTGCCTGCTAGGCGGTACCTGACACCTAGTTTTCATAGCCATTTCACCTGACCCCATTAATGAACACTCAAGCAAGCTCTTCAGACCAAACTTTCTAACACTCCAGTCTTTTGTCCTAACGGGGAGCACACTGCTAATCATTTCGAGCTAAGATAAAAGAGAAGGAAAGGTTGTAGTCGAGTGATTTTCTTATTCAAGCTCGCAACAGTTGAATCGAGCGAAAACTTGTGTATGATTATGAGATGGACTACAACCACGCACCATAGAAAATACATGACGTGCCGCCGCATTAGGATGCTTGGGGTGGGGGGGGGGGGAATGATGATTCTGAGATGGACTAAATCAAAATGATTATTCGCCATCCATGTATTGGTAATGAGATTCTCCATCACCCTTTTAAGCAGAGGAAGAAGTTCCTGGCGGATCAAGTAAAGCACTTTCGATGGTCGGTGCACTTTCATTCATGCAGGGTACTTTGCCGAATGAAATCTCCTCCCACGGAAGACAACAGTTGATAGATACTAGTCAATTTCATCTATTTATTCTAAATAATTAAGAGCTTAGGATGGAGAGGTGGTCACATAATTCACTGAACAGTGCTAACTAATAGCTCGGGCAAAATACAAGCCATGGCCATGTTAATGAGTTTGACAGGTTTCAACGATTCTCAAATCAACACCGACTTCTTCCTTGCCATGGAAGCAAACAGGTTTGAAATCTTGAAAACTCTATGTGCAAACAGGAGGAGACTATTGCGTAGGCAGAGAGACCAGTACACGCCTTGACGTGAAGATCATAGCGCGCTATTTTGCAGGGGATGAGCTGTGCGTGGTGAATGAGGGCACTGTCCTTTAATACTGTATACCCTTAGAATCAAGCCACGTGTTCTTTCAGGATTGCATTGCAGCAGAACCTAAATCCAAACATATTTCTCTGAAAAGTGCCTTAACCCAAATATTTAGGCACTGATTTCCATCAACGTCGTCACCGCCCAAGGAAAGCAGTACAAATTTACAAAACCAAGCTTATCGATTGCCCGCAACAAAACAATTGAAATCACCAAGGCACTAAACCATATTAATGAAACTTTTGAGTTTACATGACACAAATAACACGAGTGTTTTTTGTTGGAGTGGTGCCCCATTGCCTCGCACACTTGGATCCCTCTATATCAACCATCTTATCTCCCACCACACAACCCACAACACACATTCCCTTGTGAGACATTTGGCATTAAGAACAGCAGATAAGCCATCGTCATCACTGCAGAGCCCTCGACTCCTTCATTTTTTGTGTGCAAAAATTGCTTTCGACCTCTACATGACTAAAGCCATGGACTTAACCTCTATCCCCCACCATATTACGAAATCCCCCGACTCGGACTCGGATACAGAAACCCCACTCCAGACCCACCTCACCAAGGCCTTGTCTCTTAATGGCTCGTACAAGACCCACCAGAATCACTATTTAGCGCCGCCACCAAAGCAGCATACGGTGGTCTCATACAAAGAATGCCTTAAAAACCACGCTGCAAGTTTTGGTGGCCTGGCCTTGGATGGCTGTGGGGAGTTCATGCCTAAGCCAACCGCTACTCCTCAAGACCCTGCATCCCTCAAATGTGCTGCCTGTGGCTGCCACCGCAACTTCCACCGCCGCGAACCATTTGGCCCTGCCACTCTCATGCCACCGGCACTTAACTGGACCACAAGCCCAAGTCCAGGGTCAACAAGTTCAGGACCAAGTCCAAGCCCGACATCACCAGCATCACCAACCCCCCAGTCTTTCTACCCTTCTGCACCTCGCATGCTATTGGCCTTGAGCACTGGTCATCCTGATGATACCCAACTCCAGAAACAGGGTCACAGTTTGGTAATGACAAGCTCTCATGGGAAAAAGAGAGCAAGAACCAAGTTTAGTCGGGAACAGAAAGAAAGGATGTATCTTTTTGCTGAGAAGCTGGGGTGGAGGATGCCGAGAGGCAATAATGATAGAGACGTTGAAGAGTTTTGCAGTGAAATCGGGGTTAATAGAAATGTTTTCAAAGTCTGGATGCATAACAACAGGTCCAGGAAAGAAAAGGTCAGTGATAGTTATGGTATTGATAGCAGCAACAAGTGTGGCTTTAATGTTAACGAGGAATTAGCTGCAGGCACAGTAAATGGTGCGGACAACAAGGGTTACAGCTTTGACAACGATGATAATGGGAGCAGCCATGATAGGTGCCAGATTGAGAGTAAAGCCCATGTTAATGGTTCCATGAATCCTCATGGGTCTTCTACTTCATCTTTGATCAAGGGATAGAAAGAAAGGCAGAGGCTAGCTAGTGGGCTTTTTTTCTTGTTGCCTTCTTTCGTTCTTTCGTTTTCTAGTATCTTGAACTATGTTGATTGCTGATTAGTGAAAGCTAATCACAGATTAATGGTCATGGAAATCAGAATGGGGGATGCATGACAGTTAAAAGAGAAGCAAATTTTCTTACAAAATTACTTCTCTGTTAACTTATATTGTATCAAGATGCAACATTTTTTTTATTTCTTCAAACGCGTCTCTCTGGACATCTTCTGTCTTTCATGTTTTAAACCTCTAATTATGGCTTCACCAAAACGAGGGCAAGCGTCATGAATGCTGGAATGAATGTGTTTTTTTTGCGTTTTGCAAAAACTGGGAGGGGAGCTCTCATTACTTGCTTGGTATGCTTAATCCATCTTCTTGTAAGTAAAAGGGGCAGAGCCGCAGAGCAGTAAGCTCAAAATGGAATGCAAGCAAAGCTGCATGTAGTTACTAATTGAAGCTAGGGCTTATATAGATTTGGATATGCGATTAGTAATGGCATCTCATCTCTTGGTTCAGTTTTGTAGCAACAGCTGCTCTTGCAGAATAAGACCGTGTTTGGTATTTTGAGTATTGTACTAATGGTTTCTTTTTTTATTTAAAAATATTTTTTTTTTACATTTGAAAACATTAATATATATATTTAAAACATAAAACAAACAGAATCTAAAATATAACAATGATAGTGTCTCTACTGGGGAGGTTCAAGCAGCTTTAATAGGCTGCGTGCCTACTAATTTTAAAAAAATAATATTTTGTAACTTTTTAAAACTTATTTTTTATATTAATATATCAAAAGATATAAAACTGTATAAAAAATATTATAAGAAAATTAAAAGAAAATACGATCTATAGAACACACACTTGATCAGCCAATGCATTTTCTCATGGAGGGTGTTTTTGGCTTTGAAGTTGGATTTATTAACAGGATTAATTGTTGATCACAGATTATAAAAAAAATGTCCAATTGGTAACATGTCTATTAATTACATGTTAATCCTGTTAACAAGCAACTCCACCTTTCCCTGTTCAGTAGGTTGATTAAGAGGCGAAGTTTGTTTTCGTTCGTGGCCATATAGCGGGATAGTTTTCAAAACCCAATCCTTGTCCAATTTTTTAAGTTAACAAGTTATAATTTTATTCTTTTTGGTGGATGAATTTATTATATTTTACTTTTACCAAAACATTTTCTTACAAGTAATGTATGTTTTATGAAATTAAATAAAGCACTTAAAATAATTTTGCATTTAAAATCTCAAATTTAAATAAGCAGAGAGAACATATCTCTCTTTTTCTTATCTAATTTATTTCACTTGTGTTTTAATAAGTGAAATAAGTTTTAATATATAAAAAAATAACATTGAAAATCATGTTGCGTTATATTATATTATGACCTGTTTGATATTGTGTTTCAAAATTTATTTTAAAATTTATTTTGATATATTTTTAAATAAAAATTATTTTTAAAAATAACATGAATGTATTTTTTTCCGAGTCCCTTGCTAAAACAAATCATCAAAAGAGAGGTGTTTCAATCAATCATGCTAATATAATTTTAAATAAAAATTATTTTTAAAAATAATCTCAAAATATATATTTTTGAGTCCTTTAGGAAATCATAAAAAAGAGAAGTGTTTCAGTCAATCATTTTCTGCCCGCAAAAAATATCAATCTTGTTATCAATTAATTTGTTTCCAAAGCGTGATGATGCTGATCTGACTCTTTAATTATTCCACAAAAAATAGATAAGAACTCACAAAAATTCATTTTAATTTTGAATTTGTGATTCTATATTATTGAAGTTCAGTAATACATTGAGGGTTATTTTTGGCAAAAACAGGTTCAATTTGGGATTTAGGATTCAAAATAAATCCACGTAAATTCAAGGCATAAAAGATGATAGAATTAGTTGCAGAGGCAGCAGTCATTTCGTCAGGCTACCAATGGTGGTCCATCCATTAAAAAACAAAAAACACCTAGCAGACAATTGCCTTGTAGGTGCGTGAGCCTGGTCTTTTAGACTTAGACACGCCTAGGTTTTTTTTTATTCTAGTAGACTATGCACGGCATTAACTTATATACTCAGAGCAACTGAATGGAAAAGCTAAGACAAATTGTTTTATCTTTTATTTTTTATTTTCATAATTTCAAAGGAAAAATGATTTAAAGAGTTAAAATAGTATTTTTAAATTGAATAATTCTTAGTATAATTTTTTTTTATCAAAAGAGACAAAAATTATTTAGTAATTTATATATAAAAAGGTGATTTATAATTATATTAATATTATATATATATATATATTAAAATAAAATTGGCTATTCCAAATTACTTTTTTTTATTAAATTGAAAATATAAAAAAATATTATATTTACAATATTTAAAAATATATATATTATTAATTTGGATTATCTAAATAGTTTTTTTTCCGGAGATGCTCTCACAATCACCTGTTTATTTAGAGTTGTCTGGAAACTAAAACAATATTTTTAATAAAAACTAAATTTATATTTATTTCTCAGATATTCTTTTTTTTAAGTATGGATATATAAAATAATTAAAAAAAATCATTTTAATTAATTTAAAACACTTAAAAAATCAATCTCAGCCATATTTACAATCAGATATTTAAAAGGACAACGTATGTGCCTAACTTCTGTTTTTCTACATCTAACTTTGCACGTCTAAAATCTAAATTGTAGATTCTTGAATGCGCCTTTTCTACCTGCCCTGCTAGCAATCCTCGCCACGTGTCCTCCACCAGAGGGACCTGAATTGGAATGAAAAACAAATCAAGGAAAGTAAAATTGAAATGAATTAGGTGAGGAGTGATGTTGCCTTTTGGAATTGAAGACTGATTGAAAATAGAGATTCTGAGTTTGTATTTGGATTTCCTTGAGATTTTTAAGGGATCTGCTGGGGAAGGAGAAGACAGAGAGTTTAAGGCGCTAAGCTGGTTGGGGGAGATCCGCGATTGTTTTTTAAGAGGCGGCCATTGATGGTTCTGCTTCGCTCTGGCGGGAATGCGAGACGACGATGGCGAAAAAATGATATTGGCAGTGATGGTTTTTAAAAGTTTTTTTTTTGATATTAGCAATAATTTGAAAATATATATATATATATATAAAAACACTATAAAAAAACAAATAGGCTTAAAAGTACCCGGAGATGTGAGGTCGTCGATTTTTGTGAATCCCGCAAGTTTAATGGCTGTTTTTTATATATATTATTATTTCTTTCTTGTATTTCTATGCTAAACCATGACAATCTCCGTGTAAGAGTTGCCGGTGGAGAAATTGAATAAGGGAAGGGTGAGAGTATAAGTGAAACATAAAATCAATCCATCAATTTTCGAGTTATCGTCAAGTATGTTCCCCGAACTATTGATGCATTTGTTTCTGAAAAATATTATCTAGAAAAATAATTTTATTGTTGATTGTTTTAATATGTTTTAAAATAGTAATTAGTGGTAGAATCTGGTTGGTGGAAATCATATCAAATTTATTCGAATATAAAAAAACATATTCAAGTATTAATTTTACATAACAACTAGCAGTAGCTCCGAGTCAACAACACAAAAAAACATGAAATATCATTAAATCGTTACCCTCGGCAAGAATATCGATTAATTGGAATGAATAAATACAGTATCAGTTACCAATTAGCTCCTCTCCCATGAGAAATTGTTCTTGCGTGGGAACAATTTCATATGTTACAGGCTTGCTCTGGACTGAAATCCAGAACGAATACCATTCGCTAGCTTTCACAGGCAGCAACATGAATACCATTCACATGATTTCCAGCTCCATTGAATAAACAGCGTTTTCAGGATATGACAAGTCTCTGCAATCGGTCGCTCATAGAGCACTGGTACAGGACCGTATTCTTTGCAAATACAGGAATATTTTATAGCAATAAGGCTCCGCGACCAGGAGATCACTATGGTCTTCCTTTCAGAGTATTCATTCTCTCCGCTCCTCGATCTCTTGCCAGCGGCGGTTGTTATCGCGAGTGTTCGGAAATACAGGCCTGTTTTCTCCGGTACAGTTCACGATCTCCTCGATCCTGATGGCCCGGGAGAAGACGGGGCCAGTGACAAGGATTCTTCCGAAGCCGTGGCTTGATCACCTCACCATTGAATAAGTTTCACCACCTAGATGTTTTTCTGCTTTACATACATTTTCCACGCAGCTAGATTTTTGTTCTGCCTCGGGAAATTCACAAATTCTGTTCCGCCACGATGTTTGAACGGAAG
>CM063595.1:4441596-4459063 GCA_032356905.1 Salix exigua | reverse complement strand
GAAGTTTACTAACTTCCTCTAGCTTTAAATGATGAAGGACCGAAGGTTATCCACTTATCCCACATTGAATAAATAAAGTTCAAGTTAAAGAATTGAGTTTATAAAACTAAATCAAGAAGACATGAAAATCAGCTCACCTGAAATGATCTTAGGTCAGTGACATCAGATGTATTTAGGATGTGTGCTGGTTTAGTTTAAGAGTTCGATAGAAGGTGAAATGATTTTTTTATGTAGCCGAAACGGCACACCCAGAACGGAATCGAGGTATTCCGGGCGGAATTTGACTAGAATATCTGGAACAAACCGGAATAAAAACCGAGACGAAATTGATGTTGTTTTGTTCTGATTTTCTTACTACATGGCACATTCCGGTCAAAATGGTAAAGAATTAACAATTATGATAGTATCCATCTGAACTTTCCATCTTCCATTACATTGCTGTTACGATCGCAGCCTAGGGTATCATTCTTTTTATATATATATAATTAAAATTATAATATAGTAATAGGTTTTCTATAAGAGAGCATGTACTTGCCCTTTTCTTTTAGCTTCTTTCTTTCTTTCTTTCATCATCCAAGGAAAAAACTGTTTACTATTTATTTTGTCTGAATAACAGCTGATATACTTGATTCTTGAAATTGATTACATTCTTCTTTATCCATTTAATTATCAGCCTCATTCCTGCCCCCGATAGAAGTGGTTAACACACCAGTCTTGCCCAGAGCTTGGCATAGTATTTGGATTTCACAATCCTTGTCTGGGCTTGAAACGCACGTTTTTCCAAGGACACGTGAAATCAATAACAGCACAGAAGAACCCTCAATTTCGTGCGCAATTATTTGGTTACAGTGCCGAAAGCTACCATAATTTTTTCTGGGCACAAAAGCTAAATCCTTGTATTTTCTTGAAAAAATAGCTTTGTGTGACGTGGTTGCTTATTTACTTGAAGATCTGATATCAAAAACATGAAGCTAAAAGCCAATCGATCAGGAAGCAAGGATACGACTGTTTTGTGGATGGCTTGTTTGGAATATTAGACTGGGTTGATGATGAATTTGGAAGTAAGGATACGCTCAGTCGCTCATAGTAAATATGGACAGCTTGACTTTAAAAGGCAACGAAAATGAGCACTTCACAAGGAGCGGTGATAGAGGGGCACTCGAAGCCATAGTTGTTAATTCCGTTCTATTTCATCATTCCTGCCGGAGCGTTCCGTTCACAAAACCGAGACAACAGCGTTTTCGTCTCGGTTTTAATTCCGGTCCATTCTAGAAATTCCAGCCAAAACGCCTCGGTTCCGTTCCGGGCGTGCCGTTCCGGGTTCAAAATCTTTTTTTTTTATTTTTTAAAAATTATTTTTGACATTTATACATCAAAATAATTTAAAAACACCAAAATATTTTAAATAAAAAGAAATTCAAATTTTAATTATGTTTTTCATATGTATATGTATATATATATATATATATATATATAAACGGCACTCCGAAACGCTCCGAAACCGGAACGTTCCGTTCCAATCGAAAAACCGGAACGGCAACAAAAACGGTATTGACAGCTATGCTCGGAACACTTAAAATCCACACAATTTAATTTCAAGTCCACGTGATAATGAATATGAATAAACATTTTATCAAGTGCAGGGTGCGACTTTGGCACTCTGCTAGCTTATGGAGCTGGGAGCCGCTATTGCAGTGTGGCAGCAAATGTGCTTCTCTGCAAACATATTGAACAACCACAGGCCACTATATATATTTTTTTATAAAAAAATTATCAAGAATTATATATTCACATAATGTGGACAGCAAGAATCCTCGTTAACAGGCACAAATTTGTATTTTGTGATACACTCGAAAACCTCTCGTCATGGCCAGAAAACCCCAAAAAACCTCGCCACTCAAGCTGACCAAGCAAAAAAAATGTAGAACACTGGATCTATGATAAATATTAATGCAGGGAAATAAATATCGAGAAAATTGAATACCATGATACAAGATCAATGGAACTGAAAGCAGTGCCTTCACAGAATAAGATGTGGAGACAGCAGCAGGATCCAAACCTGTAAAAATCAGTGCATCTGTGTTAATTTATGCTATTGGAGCAGGTAGACTCCGTAGCAGGTAAAAGTTTGTACCGTCTGTTAACAAAAAAAACCGTTCTTACCAGATAATACTTTTGCATCCTCCCTGAATTTAGCCTTCCAGCTAAAAGATGGGCATCAAGAAACATTTTTTTTCAGAAGCACACTCTATAAAGGAAAACATGTAGAGAACTAGAAAAGAAAGCCAACTGGCAAATTCTATCAGGCATCAGCTTTTGGGGGCAAATGCAGCTAGAGCACTAGCATGTGCAGGCGATAGGTTACTTAATAGAGGTTGCATTTGATGACCATATAGTGAAATCAGGTGTGAGAAAGCTCTTCCTACTTGAGCCTTGACTTCGGGGGTTTCAACTGGAGAAACCACAACCTGGGCAAAAAGATTGATCAACTCTGGAACAAGTGCAAGGATCTGCTTTTGTGTATATAGAGCAAGAAAAACAAAGAGCACAGCATTAGTGATTGAAATAAAACTAAAAAAAGCAGATAAGATTAGTATGTCTCTGTGTGTGTGCCCTGTTACTTTCACCACCTCATAACTATTTCAATGATCTAATAAGTTTTCACCAAACAATCTATTAGCTGGATCCATCTGGATTATGTCTACACACACAGACAAAATTACCTGTTGATTGGATGACAAAACAAGAGTGGAGACACAACTGTAGACAGCCATGGACTCTTCACGATCTTCTTTTAATGGAAGAGCTTTCAGGAACACTGGAAGGACCTGAGAAAATTAACCCAAGAGATTTAGCTGTCAAGATTTACAAGGAAGAAATAATTAGAATATTAATGGAACAGACTGGGATGTTAACCTGATTTAATGGAACAGACGGAGGATGCACCATTATCATCCTTGCAACTGCACCAGCTGCATTATCCCTGACAGCATCATCTGGCTCAGACTCTCCAAATAATGGGAAGAGCCCACGCAATATATCACCATAATATCTGGTGTTGATGAAAGAAAAGCTCCAGCAACATAAATGATCGGGCTATGTGATGATGCAATCAACAACAATATAGTTCCTCACACCTTTCAAGACAACTTTCAACATAATAAATCACATACAATAAACTGTAGTCCCACACTATCCAACAGCCACAACATATATGTCGATTACAAAAAGCACAGCTCTTAACTTCAATCATGGAAACATAGAGAAATGAGGGGAAATGGGTAGGTTTATGGGGTTAACTCAAGTGACTTTTTCTTTTTTGTATAATATCGATCATTTATATATTGGTGATCGTGTTTATTCCTAGTTTTGACAAGTTTTTTTTTTTGTCTCAACTACATGCATAAGGATACTTCAAAGTTGACTCCCCACCATTTTTGCACAATTCTCCAACACAAAATGCAGCATTCCTCCTGTTAGTTGCATCAGATGATGCAAGTTCCTTGATTGCTAAGGGCATCACTCTCTGAAACATGGAACGAGCTTTCAGAAAATATTGAAAAAATATCAGAACTACCAAATAACAAACCTTGAATGAACAAAAAAGTGTCAGGTTGCAATAAAATTACATCAACATAACCCGCAATTGGAGCACCCATGCCCTGAGCAACTTCTGCAAGGCAAGCAACCACCATAGTTCGATCTTGCAGAGGGCGTGAAGCTTTCTGCATTTTCCAACCATCAAAATGATAAGAATCCAGAACAAGTCTTGGCACAAAATGACAACTGACTTGCCAAGAGGATCAGCTAATAACACACCGCAAATTTCATCAAAGGTTCAAATAGGTTTGCAAAGATGGGTGCAAAATGAGAGCCCATGGACTCTGCAAATGCAGGAAGAAGGTCCGAAACAGCATCCATAAGCAACTCATCATGTTCTGTATCATCATCTTCCATATCACTATCATCTTCCAACTGCTGACAGGCTGACTCCTCTTTTAGCAATACCAAAGTCGCATCAACAAGCCGAGACATATCTGTAACCAGATCACATTAGAGAAAAGCCCATAAAGATGTTTTATCTGCACGGGGGTGGGGGTGGGGGGGGCATGCTTACACGGTTCAATAGCTGCATAACCATAATCCTTCATGATTTCTGCCACACTCATACAAGCTTGAGCAACTACTTCCTTGTCATCATCTCCAGTCATAGTTTTGATGTAAATATCCATCACAGTATCTGCTTGTATGAAGATAAGTTAATTGGAATTTGTTCACCACTTAAAACCAGGATATATAATCCTGGCAGATACAGACACTTTATATGCCACTATCAAGCCATGTCCTCACCAAGCATTTCTCTTGCTTTTGCTGGTCCATCCTGCGTAACAAAAGACAAGAGTAGCATTGTATTAGTACATCATCACAGTCAGAAGTGAAGAGAAGTGTATTTGGAAACTAGCTGTAAGCTTTTGCACGTCATCTTGTACCAAGGATAGACTGGAATTGAGTTGAGAGTTAGGTCAACAATATAATTAGGGAGGACATGGAAGACCTCATGCAAACCAAAATGGCTCCATAAATCTAATTTCTTTTCGGGATTTTTCCCCATGAAACAAATAAAATTCCAACTGAAACCGAAAATAAAACATGCATGTGCAGATTTTATATGAAAAGTGCAAGTTGTATGTAATATACAAAGGTCATCAGTCCATGGGTGCGGCAAAGGGAAACAAGACGGGCAATACTAAGACAAGAAAAGTAAAAGATGTTTCTAAAACCATCAAAGAAAGATAACAATGAGTAAAGGGTTAATGTGTACTCACATTTTGACTCTGGAAGATTGCATGTGCTGAAGTCAGAATAGCTGTATGGAATCAAATAATGGGATAATTATGATTTCAGTAAGAATTACAGTGTTAATGTTTGTTATCAAAGAATATTCATTCATTCAATCTACTATCTTTGCTATGAACTAAACAGGCTTACAGAGGTAAAATCCCACAGGATGAGTGTGATAAGACAAGTCAAGTCACACAAGAATTGATAGCAATAACAAACATCAGGGTGACATGCTAAAACTTGTCTCTAATCTTTCAAGTTCTCTTTTAAATTGCCAAGGACACCAGATGCCCACATTTTCATTAACGTTCTCATCCACTCTCCTCTCCCAAATTCCTTCTCTTCAATGGTAACACAATAGTTTCACTCTTCATTTAACATGAAACAGGAAAAGAAAATGACCTGTTTTTCATATAATTATTGCTATTTCTATCTCATGATGATCTGCTTCCACTTTGTAAACTTCTAAGAAACAATCAAAAGAGTACGTTTTGATAACAGACATTAGTTTTAATGGGCAAATGGAGCAACTGGGCATGCATCAACACAATATCCACAACAAGCCATATGGTTGTTACTCACACTTCAAAGCAATGATAGCCTGAAGCCGAACATCTTCATGGAAATACCCTGAATGTCTCACCAGAATCCTTGATGTCTCCTCCAAGTAGCTTAAAGCAATTAAGGAATTCAAGATGTAATATTTTATTTGTTATTTAAAAAACTCAGCAGGATGATAAATGAAAATAATTCTAGGAATAAGGAGGGTAGAAAATGGATACGGAGAATAAAAACTCTTTGTGTGAAGTGCATACAAGCCAAGCGCTTGAGTTGCAGCTGCCTTTTCATCCAGCACTCCTGTTCTTACACTAATATTCCGAACTCTTGGCTCATCATGAGCTTCGTCATCAGATGAGACTCCGCCAAATCCATTGATATTTTCATCATCAGATTCAATGATGTCCACTGCAGAGCCATCATCAAGATTGCAGGAAGCAAATGCCAGGGGTACGACATGGGGAAGATACTGTTCAAAAAAATATCATTACATGTGACCATGGGATCTATGCAAAGGACATGCAACTTTATTTTTCATGGCAATTATTAAACCTTTGCAAAGCTATCATCCATAATTTCAGCTACATTGCTAAAGAACCCATGAGTATACTCCCGAAGCTCACTGAACTCCAATCCAAAACCCTGAGAAAATACAGAAAAAAATTAAATTTCTGGAAGGAAATGCTGCAATTGTTAAAGAGAATTGGTAATGTCATTACCGAAATTGCAGCTTCCATGAAAGGGGGTAGAATTGGTTCCATCCTCGCTCTCCCAGCAGACATGGCCACTATTCCTACAAGCTCAGTAGCCCTTGCTCGTGATCGGAGATCTTCATCATTGGTAAGCACCATGAAGGATTTCATTAACTCGAGAACCCTTTCAGAATAAGGAATGAAAGCTTGCTCAGCAGCAGACGCAACTGAACCAATTGCAGACTGCAAAAACATTTCTTGGCAAAATTTACAAGTATAAACAGAACTAAGGCAAGGATATTAATTACTAATTCAGTTTAAACACATAATTTTCCAAAGCACATGAGATGCATCTTCCTTACCATGCATGTCTCCTGCAAATTACGAGGGCTATTTTGGAGGGCTGCAAGAAGCTTTTGCATCAAAGGATCAAGAAAAGGAAGAATTTCTTCACCCATGTCCTCACAAAATGCTGCTAATGCGTAGTATGACTTTTCCTGTCCAAAACCAAATAAAGAAGATCATGTGGAGTAAATGCATACTGTTCATACAAGTGTTGTGCAAAATATGATCTGCATAATAATTTGATGATATTCTTGTGTTTACCTTTACTTCATCAGATGCATCCTCGATAGCATTTAAAATGCAGGGAAGAACACTTTCATAGTGGGACATGATTTCAGGCTGTAAATGCTCTGCAAATTGACCCAATGCAAATGATGCAGCCCCTCGAACCATTTGTTCTGGATCCCTCAAAGCCCCTAAGACAATATGAAGAATAGGTTCCAATTTATCTTTCATCAACTCCAGACAACCCTCTGAAACAACACCTAAAGCTGTAACAGAAGCTTCCCGGAACTTTGGGTTTGCACTCTGACTACTTAGAGAAGCAAACTCAAAGACAGGAGGAAAAACTTGCTTTGCGAGGTTTAAAGCCATAGTGTCAATAACTTCTGCAGCAGCTCGATCAGGAGCAAGATCATCATCTTCACCAGCATCAGTTGATTCTGCAAGCATGGGGCACATCACTTGCAGAATGGGAATGGCCAGCTTATACTTTTTCAGGGAATTGTTTTTGTACTTTGCCAGCCATGAAATTATCTGAATAGCCTGGTATGAAAAGAAAAAAAGCAGAGTAAGTGGGAACAGGGTTGAGAAACACAAGACAGGAGAATTTCTGTGCCTCAACTACACATGTCAACTAAATTTAGAGTGTCTAAGCACACATATTTTGATCCAACTATCTAACCTGATGACGTGTGTTGGATTCCAAATTTTGACTAGAGCAAACTTCAAGAGAGAACTGCACAATGGATTTAACAGAATCTCCAAGAAGAGGTGCGGGAGATTCAATCAGCTCATCAAAGATTTCAAAAGCAATTATTGCAACATCCTCCTCACCAGATGAAAGGCATTGTCTGGCCACATTTAAAATGCTGGGAATGAACTGGCGAAATTTGACCTGCACAAACATATGGCTTGAATCAACTACTGAAAATTGCGAGGGATAAGCCTCCGCAGTGTCAGAAAATTAATCATCTCTTTTAAAATTGCCTTGGACTAGAATATTTAGACCTTCCAAGATTGCTGCTGAGCATTGATTAACCTAAAGAAGAGCGCAGGATTGATCCAACTACTCTTTTTTTCTACTTACTCACGTAGAGATGTATTTATTCCCATCATGTGATTGCATCATTAATAAGATTACCTTTTATCAAAAGTAATAATACAGTGATGTGCAAAGCAGTGTCAAAAGACAAATACTACGGCAGATGACAGAGGACACGAGACAGGTGCAAGTGGGCGGGAAAAGATAAACCAAAAAATCAACAAATAAAAAGTAGTCTAATTTCTGCTACAAGCATACAAACTGACCACTTCGTCCCCATCATTTGTAAACTCGAGAAAAGATCCCACTGCCCTGGTAAAACATAATAAATCTTAGCAAGCGGCCATACAATATTTGTCTGTTGACGAAAACAGGAGCACCAAAACATTTAAAAACACTCGGCCATTACTTGAGAGCAGCAATTCTAACACGGTTGCTGGTATCATCCTGCAGACACTTGAGCAAAAGAGCTTGCAAATCTGCGAAATGAGGTTGAAATGCAATCCCAATAGTTTCGGTCATAGAGCTGAAAAGGATCAGCGCCACCTTACATCACCAAAACAGAACACAACCAGTAAGTAATCCTTTCAATTCTAGCAAAGCGGTATGAACACATAAATTATCTCAGAGAGAGGGGGAGAGGGAGAGAATGTTTTTTGCAAACACACTTGTTATAAGTAGGAATAAACAACGTATTGCCTCGATCATGCTCAACAATTCTTGTCAGGCTAATCTTGCATCGCAGGATCAACCAGCTAAAACAATAAATGAGAAAAGAAAATGTTCTTACTTCTCTGTGATCTTCCTGTGCACTTTGGCTACATTGGAACAAAAAGGGCAACAAATCAGGCCACTCTCCAGCCGGAACTGCGTATTTGGCAATTATACTCACCACATTCGCACTCGCTCTCCTTACTGGAGGACTACAGGATTGAAATAGCAATAATTAAAAAAGTTTTCCATGATCATTATTCATCAAATTAAAATATATATATATATATATAATCAAAACCTGTGTTCCATGGTTATGCTTTCAATGAGAGATTGCTTGACAAGGTTTTTGAGTTGAGGAGAGAGTTTAGCCCAGTGTCCTGTTATCTTCTTCCGGAGGAGGACGGCGGCTAGTTGGCGAACATTGGGAGTTTTAGCGGTGCGAAGATGCTGGGCAAGGGCGGGGACCACTTGAGGATCTTTGGCTAACCTCTTAATTTGCTCCTCTGCTTGCCTTCTGGCATCGTTGTCTGGCATCAAGAATTGAATCAGCAGTAGTTCAAGTGACTGTGACATCCTTCCTTTTCTCTCAGTGGGCTGTGCTGTGCTGCGAAAAGGAGAGAGAGAGGGGCGGAGGCTATGGCTGTTGCAGTGAAGGGTTTTTGCTTTGCTTAGTATTTTAAGAGGGTGTTTTTAATTTTCAAAATGTTTTTTTAAAAACAATATTTTTTCATCAATCATCAAAATAATATAATATATATATTATAAAATCTTTCTAAAAATACTTTTAAAATAAATTATCTGTTATGGTGGTTTTTTTTTTTATTATTAATTTAGTCCTTAGTTTTTCAACCTAAACCTTTTTCACTGATAATAAATGTTCTGATTGGAACCGGATTTTACTGTAAAAAAAACACTTTGAATTTATGTTTAAAAGTGTGGTCAAACTGTTTTTTAAACTATTATTTTTATTTTTATATTTTTAATCTATTGATATTATAAATAAATTTTTAAAAAATAATAAAATATATATTATTATTTTAATTTCTGCAGCAGCTCGGTCAGGAAAAGTTAACATTGTCATGTATTGGAAAGTTTTGGATGCTAATTTGAATATTTGATAGCTGTAAGATCAAAATGAGTAACTTGATGGGCTCAATTTTGCTATGATTCATAGCTAAAAGAATAAAATTTTATGATTAGCAATTTAACTTTAATTTAAGTAAATTTATATTCAAAATAATTACTGGCGACAATAATAACATGCGTGCTTGCGAAAATGGAAGTTAAAACGAACAGTTGGATTTCTGTGTGCTTTCAGTTATGTACCTGTCAAATTTGTTAATAGACAACCTTATTTAAATTAAAGAAATAATCTTGTTTCCAAACCACCATCAAATCAAGGTTATCAATGCCGTTTCGATAGCCGTTCTGGTTTTTTTATTGGAACAGAACGTTCCGATTTCAGAGCGTTTCGGCGTGTCATTTCGAGATTATACTATTCATATATAATTGATTATATATGTATATAATTAAAATATTAATTTAACAAACATAATTAAAATTCAAGATAAATTCACTTTAAATTATACAATATAAACACAAAGTCAAACAAACATAATCTCAAAATTAGAAAAAAATCACAAGTTAATAAAAATAAAAAGTATTTTAAGGCCGGAACAGTACCGAGACGTTCCAGCCGGAATTTCTGGAACGGGATCGAATTAAAACCCAGATGAAAACAACACCGTTTCATCTCGGTTTTTTCAACGAAACAGAACGAAATTGACAACTTTGATTGAATTGATAATTTTTATGGATTTCTCTCTCCTAATCTAAATGATGGTTTGGCAGTGTGTTGGGATTAATTTTAAAAATATATTCCGTTTAATAATGAATTAAAATAATATTTTTATTATTTTTAAGAATTATTTTTAATATTAGAACATAAAATTATGAAAATAATCTAAAAGTTATATATAAAAAAAAATTGAAAACGAGATGACATACAACCACCTTATTCTCACTTTATATATATTATTGGATAAATGGATTAAAAACGAAACATAAATGGATTGCGAAAACTGAAGTGTTAAAAACTTTTGCAATGTCTAAAATATCCCTAGAATGAGAGTACCGGTTCATCAGGTAACTACTGAAGTGTTAAAAACGTTTGCAATGTCTAAAATATCCCTAGAATGAGAGTACTGGTTCATCAGGTAACTAGCTAGTTATTTTTATCAAAATGATTTTAATAGCCAGGATTGATGAGCCCATCCAATGGCTCTTATTAGCTTCAATATTGGCAAAGTCATTGCCTTTGCGTCGGACCCACACCAAGGTGGCATTACACTAGTAGCGGGGGCATGGTACAGAGCAGCGACAAGCTAATCTAATGCGAGCACTAATAAAGCATTGATGTGTATTGAAAGAAATTGCACGAAAATGTCATTAAATCTCACCAACGCATCCATAATAACACGACACTAATAGATCCTTGACATTTAAAAAAAAATATATATTATCAAAATTAAAATTAGTTGAGGATTTCTTCCAGGTGTGAAGATTTTCTACTGGACCAGTCCTAGGGTTCTCTGCCCTTTTCTGCATCTTCCCTGTCAATCTATCTCTGCACGAAGGAACCTGTTGCAATTACGTATATGACCTTCTTTCACGTTTTGATTGAAGCAAGCATCTTCCGTTCAAATCAAAGTTATTAAATCCGTACCCGTTCCATTTATAAAACCAGGACAAAACGATATTGTTTTTATCTCGGTTTTAATTCCAGCCCGTTCTGAAAATTCGGCCGAAACACTTCGGTTTTATTCAGGCATTCCGTTCGAAGCGAGGCGAAGAAGAGAGACCGAATCACGGAAATGGAGGAGGATTATTTAATGGAGAAGAGTTGAGGTTGAAATTGTATTTAATTGATGTGGGACAAAGATGTTGGGAGAAACAACAATACAACACTCCCTCTTTGTGTGAATCTATAGGAAACTTCTAAATAAAACAGAATATATGCAGAAAATATATATCCAAGAACCACAAGCACAACACACAAATTTTTACGTGGAAAACCTTCCCGATATGAGAAGGAAAAACCACGGGACCGTAGCCCACTCAAATACTTCCACTATCATAAATAATGGGTTCACAATAATCTTCCTCAGATTTAACTAAGGGCTACAACATAAATCATCAAGATTAATCTATTCTTGGAATACAACAAGAATTAAAGAGAACAAAGTTGAGAGAAGGCTCACAAACTGACAGCCCCGAGTTTTGTCAAGCAGATCAACTTCCACACCTCCAATCTTCAATCCCACCGTTCAGAATGAAGATAAATATGTCTGGAAGCTGCTGTCCAAATTTCAACCCGATCCAACGGTTAACGAGTTGGAAATCGAAGAAAGAAGACAGAGTGCTCAGCTGCCTCCTTCACCCTTTTTCTCTCGGCTCTCTCTTCTTTTCTCTTCCCTTTTCTTGTCTATTTTTGTTCTCCTTGGCAGCTCAAATTAATTGTGCCCTGCCCTTGTAGTTGGGTACTTTCATGTGGGCTAAACCCACACAAATATTTGGGCCATCCTCCTCCTAAGAGGGAAACCCAAACCCAACAAATCTCCCCCTTCCCGACTAGGTGGAGGGATTCGCCATCCCGGCGATCGAGCAACATGTCTCAAGCTTCTCCCTTGTTAGAGCCTTCGTTAGCATATCAGAACCATTATCATCGGTGTGAATTTTCTCAAGAGTTAACAACTTATCATTGAGAATATCTCTTATCCAATGATACCTTACATCGATATGTTTCGATCTTGAATGAAATGAAGAGTTCTTTGCAAGGTGGATAGTACTCTGATTATCACAAAACAACACATATTGTTGTTGTTTGAGACCAAGCTCTTGTAAAAACCTTTTCATCCATAGCAACTCTTTACAAGCTTCCGTTGCTGCAATCAACTCTGCTTCAGTTGTAGAAAGTGCAATGCATTTTTGTAACCTTGACTGCCAAGAAACAGCTCCTCCTGAGAAGGTGATCAAGTAACCCGAAGTAGACTTACGGGTATCCATATCTCCAGCCATATCAGAATCCGTGTAGCCAACCAACATTGGTTTACCACTCCCAAAGCTAAGACACATCTTGGAAGTTCCTCGTAGATATCTCATAATCCACTTCACCGCATTCCAATGTTCTTTTCCTGGATTTGAAAGAAACCGGCTAACAACACCAACTGCATGAGCTATATCTGGCCTCGTACAAACCATTGCATACATCAAGCTTCCTACTGCTGAGGCATATGGAATTCTTTCCATATCTTCCTTCTCTTCATCTGTCGAAGGGCTTTGCTTTGTGCTCAACTTAAAGTGTGTAGCAAGAGGAGAGCTAACCACTTTAGCATTGTTCATGTTGAACCTCTCAAGCACTTTCTCAATGTATTGCTCCTGTGATATAAACAACTTCTTATCTTTTCTGGATCTATGAATACGAACCCCAAGAATCTGCTTTGCTGGCCCCAAGTCTTTCATTGCAAATGACTGACTTAACTGCTTCTTCAACTTGTCAATTCTTGAAGAATCCATGCCAACAATCAACATATCATCAACATAAAGCAATAAAATAATGAAATCACCATCAGAGAATTTTTGCATAAAAACACAATGGTCAGAAGTAGTCTTCTTGTAGCCTTGCTCCTCCATAACAGACTCAAACTTTTTATACCATTGTCTAGGTGCCTGCTTCAAACCATAAAGACTTTTCTTGAGCCGACACACATAGTCCTCTTTTCCTTTTACCTTAAAACCCTCTGGCTGCTCCATATAAATCTCTTCCTCCAAATCACCATGAAGGAAGGCAGTTTTCACATCCATTTGTTCAACCTCTAAGTCTAGACTAGCTGCTAAACCAAGAACAACACGGATGGATGACATCTTCACAACCGGAGAGAAAATCTCATCAAAGTCAATGCCTTTTCTCTGCCTGAATCCCTTCACAACCAGTCTAGCTTTATACCGTGGTTGTGAAGTGTATTCTTCCTGCTTCACCTTGTAAATCCACCTGTTTGTCAAGGCTCTCTTACCCTTTGGTAGCTTCACCAAATCAAAGGTGTGATTGTCATGTAATGACTTCATCTCATCTTGCATAGCATCAATCCACTTTGACTTGTGTTCATCTTCCATGGCTTCGCGATAACACTCGGGCTCTCCCCGTCATTTAATAACACGTACTCATTTACGAATACCGAGTGGAAGGATGTCGATCTCCGGTAGACCTTCCGGGTGGAACATCCGGTGGTATCTCCGATGCGGCAACTCATCATGAGATTCATCCTGTAAGGGAACATCCAGTATCATCCGGAACTTGGAGGTCATTCTGAACATCATGTTCAATTTGTCGTTAGCAAATCTATCAAAGAAGGTGAATCCAAGTCAATCAAACAATCATTATATCGAGGCACTACCTTTTCTGTCTTCTCAATATCATGAATAGTTTGATCTTCCATAAACACAACATCTCGACTTCTCACAAGTTTCTTCTCAACTGGATCATACAATCTGTAACCAAACTCATCTAGGCCATAACCTAGGAAGATACACTGTCGGGTCTTCACATCCAGTTTCGATCTCTCATCTTTGGGAATATGCACAAATGCCTTACATCCAAAGACACGCAAATGATCATAAGAAACATCTTTGCCATTCCATACCCTGTCTGGTACATCAAACTGAAGAGGAACACATGGAGTGAGATTAAGGACATGTACTGTTTTGTTCAAAGCCTCCCCCAAAAGGAGTTTGGCAACTGTGATTGTGAAAGCAAACATCTTACTCTCTCAACCAGAGTTCTATTCATTCTTTCAGCCAAACCATTCAACTGAGGAGTCTTTGGAGGTGTTCTTTGATGCCGAATACCCTGTTGCCTGCAATACTCATCAAAAGGACCCAAATACTCTCCCCCATTATCTGTTCTGATGCACCTCAACTTCTTCCCAGTTTGTCTCTCAACTGAAGCCAGGAATTGCTTAAACACATCAAATACCGATCTTTGCTTTTCAAGGTATACACCCATAATTTCCTTGAATGATCATCTATGAAAGTCACAAAGTAAAGGCAACCACCAAGTGTTTTAGTCTTCATAGGACCACATACATCTGAATGTACAAGATCAAGTATATCTGTCTTTCTAGCGTAAGGAAACTCTTAAAGGAAACCCTGTTTTGCTTACACCTAAAGCAGTGTGTGCATTTTTCAAAGATGCAATCTTCATTCCTGCTAGCAAATTCTTCTTGGCCAATAATTCCAAGCCTTTCTCACTCACATGAGCAAGTCTCTTATGCCATAGTTCTGTAGAAGACTCATCATCCATTGCATTAATAATGTCTTTGGAGAATTTTGCTTCTAACATATACAAAGTAGAAAGCTTATAAGCTCGAGCAATAACCATAGCACCTCTTGTGAGCTTCCACTGACCATTATGAAAAATGTTGCAATACCCTTCATCATCAAGTTTGCCTACAGATATCAAGTTCAAACGGATGTCAGGAATATGCTTCACATCATGAAGAACTAACTTCATGCCATTACTCATCTCCAAGCACACATCTCCAATGCCGACAATATTGGCCAAGTCATCATTACCCATCTTCACTGTCCCAAAGTCACCGGCTGTATAGGAAGTGAAGAAATCTTGTCGGGATGTAACATGAGTTGAAGCACCACTATCAATCACCCAACTAGTCTCATGGCATGCAAAATTAATGACATCATCATCATAAACAGTGAAGAAATCTCCGGAAGTAGTGGTGGCAACTCTATTACCATTTTTGCCATCTTCATTTTGTATCTCCTTCCCTTTCTCTTTATTCTCTCTCTTCAACTGTCTGCAATATTTCTTGATATGCCCTTTCATGCCACAGTGATGACACTCAACATTGGCAAACCTGTTTGACTTGTTTCTGCTGTTATCTCTATTTTTCGGACCTCTGCTCTTACTCCTCCCCCTTCTTTCTATAACCAACACCTCTGACTGTGAAGAGGATCCCTGTGATTTTCTTCTCATCTCTTCATTCAATATACTACTTTTAGCCAGATCCATATTGATTTCACCATTCGGGGCTGAGTTAAATAATGACATCCTAAATGTCTCCCAAGAGTCCGACAATGTACCAAGTAAACACAACCCTTGAACCTCTTCATCAAACTTGATACCCATCCCAGCAAGCTGATTAATAATTCCTTGGAAAGTGTTCAAGTGATCCGTTAAGGGAGTTCCATCTTGGTATCTCAAATACATCAATTGCTTCATCAAAAACATTTTACTATGCCCGGTCTTACGAGCATACAACTCCTCAAGTTTTTTCCATAGTGTGCGTGCATGTGTCTCACCCTCAATATGATTCAACACATTATCATCTACCCACTTGTCTAAGATATCCACATACTTGTCTATGCATCAAAGTCCATTCTTCATCGATTTATTTTACGGCTTCTCGAGGCATAAACACGGGTAAATGGAATTGTTTCACATAAAGCAGGTCTTCCATTTTACCTTTCCATATATTATAATTTGAACCATTCAAACACACCATTCTACTTAGATTAGCCTCCATTATTCAACACAAGATATTTAAGGTGCTCGATCGCACCAAGCTCGATACCACTTGTTGGGAGAAACAACGATACAACACTCCCTCTTTGTGTGAATCTATAGGAAACTTCTAAATAAAACAGAATATATGCAGAAATTATATATCCAAGAACCACAAGCACAACACGCAAATTTTTACGTGGAAAACCTTCCCAATATGAGAAGGAAAAACTACGGGACCGTAGTCCACTCAAACACTTCCACTATCACAAATAATGGGTTCACAATATTCTTCCTCAGATTTAACTAAGAGATAGAACATAAATCATCAAGATTAAACTATTCTTGGAATACAACAAGAATTAAGGAGAACAAAGTTGAGAGAAGGCTCACAAACTGACAGCCCTGAGTTTTGTCAATCAGATCAACTTCCACAGCTCCAATCTTGAATCCAACCGTTCAGAATGAAGATAAATATGTCTGGAAGCTGTTGTCCAAATCTCAACCCGATCCAACGGTTAACGAGTTGGAAATCAAAGAAATAAGACAAAGTGTTCTGCTGCCTCTCTTCACTCTTTTCTCTCGGCTCTCTCCCCTTTTCTCTTCCTTTTTCTTGTGTCTTTTTGTTCTTCTTGGCAGCTAATAAGAAGTGTGCCCTGCCCTTCTAATTGGGTGCTCTCATGTGGGCTAAATCCACACAAGATATTTGGGTCATCTTCCTCCTAGGAGGGAAACCCAAACCCAACAAAAGATTCAAGAAAGCGGAGAGTGGAGGAGTGGAGAGTATTTATAAAAGAGAAATAGGGAGATTGAAGAGAAGTTGTCCGATGTGGGACTCCCACATCGGACAAATTCCCAGCATTTGGACAAATTCAAATTGAATTTGTATGAATGCTGGACAAATTATTTTAATATATATTTTAATATATATATATATATTAAAATTATTGTGTTGATTTTATAAAAAAATAACAATTATATATATATATATATCATGGAATCACTTTTGAAAATCAGTAATTGTTTTGTTTTTTATTTTTAAATTGTTTTGTAATGTATTTTTAAATTATTTTGAATTATATATGAATCTTAACTAATGAAGTTTTATAGTCATAATTATGTTGTATTGTATTTAGAAATATTTTATGATTTTTTATTTATATCATATTGTGTTCCGAATTTTACTTATTTTTTTTTCAAAATCTGTTTTTTTCTTTTCTTTTTGAACAAATATTTTGAAATGTTAAAGATGTTTCTAATTTTGAGATTATGTTTGTATTGTATAATTTAAAGTTCATTTATCTTGAATTTAAATTATACTTGTTAAATTAATATTTTATTTTTTTCATATATATAATTAAATAAATATGAACAGTACAAAACCAGAACGAAACATCTGAATGCACGTGAAACTAGAACGTTCTATTTCAAACAAAAAACCATAATAGTACCGGAACAGATTTTATAACTATG